>LGRX02031496.1:38036-55987 GCA_001247695.2 Cymbomonas tetramitiformis
CTCTTCGCCGGGCTGCCCCCTAGCTTGGCCCCAAGTTGGCATCACCGCCCAGTCTGTACTCCTCCGCGGGGCTGCCCCCTAGCTTGGCCTCAAGTTGGCATCACCGCCCAGTCTGTACTACTTCGCCGGGCTGCCCCCTAGCTTGGCCCCAAGTTGGCATCACCGCCCAGTCTGTACTCCTCCGCGGGGCTGCCCCCTAGCTTGGCCTCAAGTTGGCATCACCGCCCAGTCTGTACTACTTCGCGGGGCTGCCCCCTCCTAAGCCTGCTAGTGATTGTCTCCCATATACCGAACGGCTTACAGTTTGATGATGTAAGTGCAGCCGGCAATAGAACACCGACGAGCGGGGAGGGGTGAGTGTATGTACTTCATGCCAAAGTAGGCATCATCATCTCCAATGTCTGGTCGAGATGAGCGGGAATTTGAATATCGCGCATCCATCAAGGTGGTCTGCCCAGCCGCTGCACCAACCCCTCCATGTCCCCCCTGTGAAATTCAAGTCTGAATTTACAGTGTTTGAGGTTGTGCTGAGTGCCAAGGAATACGAGGCTCCATATGATAGTGTTAGCGCTGACTATGACCTCATCTTGGTGTGCTAGCTATAAAGTGAGTGTGTCGGTGTGAAGGTGCGGACAGAAAGTGGTCAGGCAAATGGACGAGAAACGAGGAGAGGCAGGGAAGGAAAGGGAACAGACTGCGAGTTGACTGGATGGGGGAAAGTGCTGCAGGGGGCAGGGCGGATGTCAAGAAGGGGTGCACTTTGTGGCTGAACGGAGTCGATCAACACCCACACTGAGAAATCCCAGAGCTTGTCGTAGATAGGAAGAAGTAGATATTCATCAACGCCATCGAATTCCAGAGACCACTCTGGATCTGGTGGAGGCGGAGGTGGGGGGTACGGTGGAATAGCAGGTGGTGGTGGTGATGGAGGTGGTGGTAAGGGGGAGGTGGGGGACTTGGGTTTGGAGGGGTGACGGGGGTAGGGGGGATTTGGAGGCGGAGGAGGAGGTGGGGATGGTGGAGGAGGAGATGGTGGAGGCGGAGGTGGACTCGAGGTGGGCTTGGAGGTGGG
The DNA here is from genome assembly GCA_001247695.2 of Cymbomonas tetramitiformis. Taxonomy (NCBI): domain Eukaryota; kingdom Viridiplantae; phylum Chlorophyta; class Pyramimonadophyceae; order Pyramimonadales; family Pyramimonadaceae; genus Cymbomonas; species Cymbomonas tetramitiformis. The sequence continues at coordinate 39,109 of LGRX02031496.1, forward strand.
AGATTGGGTGGAGGTGGCGATGGTGGAGGTGGCTTTGGCGGGGTGGCGGGGGACTTGGCGGCGGAGGTGGGCTCGGGGGAGGTGGGGATGGTGGAGGAGGAGATGGTGGAGGCGGAGGAGATGGGGGTGGGGGGATGGGGGTGGGGGAGACGGGGCGGAGGGGAGAGGGAGGGGGTGGGGAGATGGGGGGGGGGAAGGGGGCGGAGGAGATGGCGGGGTGGAGGGGATGGAGGCGGAGGAGCTATATATGGTGGTGGTGGAGATGGAGGTGGTGAGGGGAGAGGTGGTGAGGGCGGTGGAGGAGGTGAGGGTGGAGGTGGTGACGGGGAGGAGAGGAGGTGGCGGAGAGGGGGGAGGGGCAATGACTGTGATTTGCCATACAGAAAAAAATGGATGTCAGGACATATCATCGCACAACCATGATGACTTGGCAATCTTGGCTCATCAAATTGGCATCCCCCCCTCACTCAGTTCACTTTCCACCAATATGTTGACCCCTTGTATTGCCGTTCTTGCCTCTTGCCATTCTTCTCCCAGCTGAAGTGCTCTTTTCTTTTGTTCCCACCCACGCTCTCCGCTCTTTGCTTCTCACTCTTCGCTCATCCCTTTGCCTACCAACAACACTTCTACAGTGATATCCGCAGCATATACATTTGCGGGGCAAGCCTGACCATTGATCTTGCTCGTCAAGCACAGTGGCATTGATATTCAGGTAATGATTTCCGAAAGCAACCGGAATGTTCAGATGAGATCTTGTATGCCTTGTATGACACTGCCAGACTTGTAACCAGGGGCAGCGCCACCCAGGACTGTATGCATTAAATGATAACCATCACCCGGCCCCGCCGCGCCCACTCGTTCATGTGAAGCTGGCTGGGACAGTACAGGGGGACAAATGGGAGCGTGGAGAGGGAAAACGTGGTACAGTATGGGCCAGTTGTGCCTTCATGCGCTCCTCCTAGCAAACATACGAGTGTGGAGCGGGCAAATGTGGGACAGTATGGGCCAGTTGTGCCTTCATGCGCTCCTCTAGCAAACATACGAGTGTGGAGAGGACAAACGTGGTACAGTATGGGCCAGTTGTGCCTTCATGCGCTCCTCTAGCAAACATACGAGTGTGGAGAGGGCAAACGTGGGACAGTATGGGCCAGTTGTGCCTTCATGCGCTCCTCTAGCAAACATACGAGTGTGGAGAGGGCAGCGTGGGACAGTATGGGCCAGTTGTGCCTTTACGCGCTCCTCTAGCAAACATATGAGTGTGGAGAGGGCAAACGTGGGACAGTATGGGCCGGTTGTGCCTTCACGCGCTCCTCTAGCAAACATATGAGTGTGGAAGGACAAACATGGTACGGTATGGGCGGTTGTGCCTTCATGCGCTCCCTCTAGCAAACACACGAGTGTGGAGAGGGCAAACGTGGGACAGTATGGGCCAGTTGTGCCTTCATGCGCTCCTCCTAGCAAACATACGAGTGTGGAGCATTCGGGTTTTTGCTCTAGCATTCTCGAATCTCTCCACAATGCCCTACAGGACACTGTCTGCATGTGTGATATGCGTATGATATATATGCTGACTGTGCCAAGTTCCCGTTTTCCAATGTAACATGAAATCGGCCACTGCCACTTCACGTTCGCTTACATTCGTCACGCGCAGAACGACCGCGGGTTTGAGCGAATGCAGCTGAAAGACCTCGAGCCCCTTCTCATACCTCGTCGATGATTGTGCGTATGTTATGCGTGCGATATCCTTAGTATATTTTGCAAATGTTGCAATATAGTGTCGTGCGGTTTGTTGACAGGGCTAGTTTGATGGGAGGGTATTACTCGTTACATGCGTCAAGTATATATATATGCATGCGCTGTATTGTATCTTACCTCGTTGGAAATAAATTTCTGTGAGCGCTGATGACACATATGGAGCATGATGATATTTCTACAAATTGGTATCTAGTTTTCTATTCCCGACTGTGCACACATATATACTAGCCATGCATGAAAAAAAGAAAATCTACAATGGCAGAGAGGTACCCAGGTAGGTCCCTCTCCATTTACAGGCGACCAAACAGCAAAGGCTGAATCCACAGCTCACTACGTCTTGTGATCACAGAGGGACAAACGGAGCATCTGTTACCTTCCACAATGGTGATGTAGTCAAGATATATTTCCACGTCTGCTACCGGAGAATCATTCAGCCATTTGAAAGTGACTCCTGCTAATGCCCACAAACCGCGGAGGCTTTAGTTTTTTGCGCTCACCGTGATTGCCAGCCTGCTGGCATCAATCACATTTTGTCTGTAGGAGGAGGGCGGTGTGGATAGATAGAAGTTGATGAATGAATACTGAATACTGCCGTATTATTGGAAATATATAAATGCTTGTTTTTTCTCATGCACGAGCTAAGTACCTCAGCGATAGTGCTTTCTAGTATACCAGCAACTTGGATATATCTAATTCCAGTCTTATGTTCGTCCGATCTTGATGTGCACACTCAACCATTATTCACTGCTTAAGCAAACAGATGCAATCGATCATCCAGATATCCATCTATGCTGGAAGCGTCACTTGATTTATCTTCAACATTGGTGGACACACGTAAAGCATTGCAATATATAAGCATGGTGTGACAAAAAAAACTTCATTAGCATATGTAAGAAAAAATGTACTGGCCCATGCCATACGGGTGAGCAGTGATTGCTGATTGGGTTGGGTGATGAGCCACGCACATACCTGTGCTGTTAGAGTTATAAATATAATTGATGGTGACGAAGCCAGTTGTCGGAGGTTCACCCGACCATACTAGGCCGTTGTCGATAAAGAATTTGAGGAGGGCATCATTTTTACAAGCAGCCATCCTCCATGTAATGATCCATGTCTGCCCAGAGCTCATACCGGTGGCTGCCTGATAGATGTACGTTCCACTTGTCTCCATACTCAAATAGGTCTCGCCGCTGTGTACATACATGCGCCATCCGTGAGTGCAAGACAGTTCAAGCCATCAACAAAAACAAAAAGTTGCATCTAAAATAAAGGGATACGTGTAGATTGGGTGTAGACATTTCATTATAATTCAGATTGGGTGTAGGCACTTCATTTTAATCTAGATTGGGTGTAGGCACTTCATTTTAATCCAGACTGGGTGTAGACATTTCATTCAATCCAGATTGGGTGTAGGCACTTCATTTTAATCTAGATTGGGTGTAGACATTTTGGTGAAATTGGAGCCTACGGAATTTTAGAGGTTTCTGTGCCGGTAGATCGATCAAAGTTTCCTGAGCCGTTAGATCAAATCAGCAGCTGAGTTAGATCTAAAGGCTTTACACACGACCGTATTTAGGAGTTCCGCCCATGGGAATCCGCAGCTCTGTTCTTTTGCCTTCGCAAAAGAACTTCACCAGAAATTTTCCTCGCGGAGAAATTCTTAGTGCGGCACACTGCAAATTTTGACCCCACATTTTAACGTTACTGTGGACGGTGAGCAAGGCGCGTCGGAGAACAATGTTGGCGCGGCTGGACAACCGGCGGCGAAGTCCGGGATGGAAGTCCTGTTGGAGCAACAGGGCGAAATGATGAAGCAGATGGAGACTCTCGCAACGAGAGTCGAAGTCGCGGAGGAGGCGGCAGCGAAAGCCGCTTTGCAGGCTGATGGTTCCGCTCAGAGCGGAGACGCTGAGTTGGAGGCATTAAAAAAGCTCCCGTACGTCCCACACGTTGAAGGGAATCAGTTCCCTGTGAGACCTGCGACACTGGAGACTGATATGCCGCAAATGTACGACCTGTACAACGACAAGACCTACGATGCCCTCTCCAAACGCACCAACTCGTCCATGCGTTACGAGCAGTTGGTGCTTGCCCCTGCGCTGTCGTACATGCACGATGCGATTGCGTTTTCCGAGGTGACCCTGGACTGGTGTCAAGATGAAAAGGATCCCCCAACGGTGGAGGAATTGAGTGAGCGCGTTTTCGCAGCGCACAACACGTTTAAGGGCGTTTTTTCGCTCCTGAACAACCGCTACACCATGTTGCAGCTCAGAGCGAGCATGGAGTCTGACGCAACATCGCACGGCGGAGCTGAGGCGTTGCGGGCGAAGTTGGCCTTCATCGAGGAGAAGGTGTACGCAGGCAGCGACGGGCTGGTGAGCGACTCAGTGCTCACGAAGTGGTTGAAGGAGTTCGACACCACGAAGGCGAAGGCCGTGATGAACACGCACGCCAAGGCAAGCGCCAAAGTTTCGACTTTTCGTGACCGTCAAGGAGGCAAAGGCAAAGGCGCAGCGGGCGGTGGCGCTGGAAAAGGTGAAGGTGGCCGCGGCAGCGGCAAGGGAGGTAAAGGGTCAGGGCTTGGGCGAAGCGCCCAAGCCCAGACCTAACTTTCCGATCACGGAAAGGTTGGACGCCTTCCGCCCCTCGGGGCGTTCAACGGAAAGAGCCCACCCTGCAGGAAAGGGTGCGTAGCACAAGGGGGGCATGGCGCGCAGCTGGCGCGAACTCAGAGGTGATGCAGTGGATCAGCAAAGGGGCAAGGATGCGTTGGGTCGACAAGGCGCCTCTGCCTTTCGATCACGGAGTGTCGTTCGGCGACGCCACCCCTCCGCAGCTGGAGTGGATGGCCGCAGAGACCGAGCGGTGTCTCAGAACGGGCGCATGGGTGCGAGCGAGGAGGCGACGACACGTATCCCGAGTGTTCCTGGTGCCGAAGATGGGGACGAACAAGTGGCGTCTAGTGATGGACTTCCGCTGGTTGAACGCTCACTGCGTAAAATCTCGCTGCAAGATGGAGACGCTGAAGAAGCTGCGTCGGCTCGCCAAGCCGAACGACTGGTGCTTCAGCTTCGACCTCCAGGACGGTTACCACGTCGTGGGGATCGACCCCGCCTTCCAAGAGTACATGCAGTTCGACGTGCGGGGGGAATTATTCAAGTGCGGCGCCCTTCCCTTCGGCTGGAACGACTCGCCACGAATCTTCGTCAAGGTCATGAAGGTGCTCGTGGAGTGCCTTCGTTCTCCGAGATCCGCGGAGGATCGGCGGGAAGTGCGGAAGCTGCAAAGCGGAAGCAAGGTGCGACGACGTCGGGCAGTTCGCAGACGAGTTGGAGGATGCGGCCGTGAGGAGCATCAGCAGGGGGCGCGGGTGCTCCCTTACATGGACGCCTTCCTGTTGCTGCTAAGCAGCAGGATCGAGGCGCTCAGGGCGCGCGAGCTGACATCTCGGGTCTTGGTGAGACTCGGATTGTCGCGCAACGAGAAGAAGGGGCAATGGGAGCCGACGCAGCTGGTGGAGCACCTCGGGCTCGAGGTGGACCTCAAGGCGGGACAGTTCCGCGTGACACCGGCGAGGCTGCAGAAGATTCACCTGCAGTCCAAGGCGCTTCTCAGCGAGGCGTCGCGACAGCGGAGGTGGCTCCCAGCTCGGAAGCTGGCAGCGTTCACGGGGCTCTGCCAGTCTGTGTATCTGGCAGTCCCTCCGGCGAGATTGTATCTCAGGGAGCTCCACTTCGTGCTCTCCACGAGGCGGGGATGGGGCGCGAAGGTGAAGCTCACACGGCAGGCGTGGAGCGACATCGAGTGGTGGCTCACGCTGCCGGCTCAGAGCCGGTGGAACGGTCGCAAGATCTGGCGCAGCCCCACGAGAGCGAAGGTGCACACCGACGCGTCTCTGTTCGCATGGGGCGGGGTGCTGAACCTCAAGCACGCGGCAAGAGAATTCTGGTCCGACGAGCTGCGGCATCTACACATCACGCACCTGGAGTTGGAGGCTGTGTACAAAACGGTGCAATCCTTCCTGAGAGAGCTCAACGGCAAGGTGGTGCGCCTCTACTGCGACAACCAGGCGGTGGTGGCCATGCTCTCGCACTTCACGTCGCGCAACCCGGAGCCGATGCGGCGGATGCGGCGCCTGTGGATCCTGCTGGACTTAAACGACATCGAGCTCCAGGCGAGGTACATCAGAAGCGAGGCAAACGAGTGGGCCGACCGCTTGTCTCGGGACCGGGACCTGGACGACTGGCGGCTGAACCGCAGGTGGTTTCAGTGGGCGGAGCGGGAATGGCACCAACACACCGTGGACCGCTTCGCCTCGGAGCTCTCCGCCCAGCTGCCGCGCTACTACGCACAGTGGCACGACCCGGGGTGCGAGGGCGTGGACTCTTTGGCCTTTTCCTGGCTAGGAGAGGTCAATTGGGTCAACCCCCCGTGGTCCCTCCTCGACGAGGTGGCGCACAAGCTGCGGGAGGAGAAGTGCGCCGCCACGGTGGTGGCGCCCTACTGGCCGGGGCAGATGTGGTTCCGGCAGCTGGAGGCCATGGCTGACGAGGTGGTGATCTTGCCCCGGGGCAGGGACCTCTTTACTCCCGGCCGGCTGGGAGGGTCCGAGCTGCTCGGGGCCTCAAGCTGGAACGGCATCATGTTCCGCATCTCCGCCTCCCGGTGAGCCATTACCTGCAGGATGGGAGGCGGGCAGCCGGGCAGGCGCCGCAGGCGGGGCTGGCGAGTGGCCTCAAGGTGAAGGTGTATTGGCCCCAGGATGATGCCTGGTACACCGGCACCGTGGGTGACACGGGGTCGGACGGCCTAACCCACATTGCCTACGAGGATGGTGACAAGGAGGACCTGGACATGAGCAAGGAGAGGTATGAGGTGCTCCCGGCAGCGGTGCAGGAGGTGACTGGCTGGGATGCGGTGCTTCAGGAGCGCTGGAGAGGGGAGCTGGGGGACAACTCCCTCACTGAGCTGGCAGTGCAGATGCAGGGGGCAGCATTGGGCAGCAAGACGGTGGGCAACTACCGGCCGAAGGCTCGGGCCTTCATGGCGTTCTGTGAGGCGGAGGGCAGGCAGTGGCTTCCGGCAACGGGGGCCACGGTGAGGCTGTACATTGCTCACATGCTGGACAAGGGCACGGTGCAGGCGTCCAACATGCAGCCCTACCTATCCGCCATCAACAACTACCACGAGGACATGGGGTTCCCCGGGCCTGCCAAGGGCCGGGCGATCTCCAGAGCAGTGAAGGGCATGGCCCGCCTCCAGGTGCAGGCGGCTGAAGCCGCGGGTGAGGAGCAGACGGTGCGGACCTGGCTGCCTGCCAGGCATGTCTCGGCGGTGCATGCGCACGGGCTGGGGCTGGAGCCGGTGGGCCGGGCAGCTACGGAGCTGCTCAGGGCGTGCACCTACGTGGTGTTTGCCTTCGTCACCTTCGGCCGGCCAGAGACGGGCGTCTCCATGCGCAGGGGGCACATCAGCATCACAGGTGATGACATCTCCGTGGTTCTCCACAAGGAGAAAGGCAGGGGGCACGTGCGCCTCAGGAGGAGGCTCACCATCCCCGCAGCGGGGATGGCGGGGCTTGTGCAGCTCCTGCAGCACTGGCAGCAGGTGCGGGATGCCTGTTGGGGGCATCGCCCGGTGACGGGCTCGGAAGTGCAGGGCAGCTACTGGAGGCTGCCGTGGGAGCAAGGGAAGCTCCAGTCGGCGCAAGCTAATGGCTGGGTGCAGTTGGCATTGGGGAGGCTGGGGTGTGTCCCTCCGGAAGGGGGACACTTCTCTGGCCACAACACCCGCAAGGGGGCTTGTACCTGTGCCAGGGTTGTGGGCGCGGCGCTTGAGAAGTGTTGCTTCCTGGGCGGCTGGTCTCAATTGTCCTCTGCCATCCACTCCTACATTGACCCGGCAGTTGTTCCCGACGAGCACATGGAGAAGTACTTCGGGTGGACCACTCCGAGATGGCGACAGCAGCAGCAGCGGCAGCCTGGCACAGAGCAGTGTGCCTAATGATCTCTGTTACATGGCAATGAGATGTGAAGAGCAAAAGAAATGGTTAAATTGGAGCCTGCGGAGTTTTAGAGGTTTCTGTGCCGGTAGATCGATCAGAGTTTCCTGAGCCGTTAGATCAAATCAGCAGCTGAGTTAGATCTAAAGGCTTTACACACGACAGTATTTAGGAGTTCCGCCCGTGGGAATCCACAGCTCTGTTCTTTTGCCTTCCCTACCCACCCAACCCAGAAGACTCTAAACATTTTGCCTTAGAAGCTGTGCATCAGCCTAAAAAGCATGTGAAGCTGTGAATCAGCCTAGAGAAGACATTCCAAAAAGAGATTTTCTCCCACACACTTAAAAGCATGTAAGAAGAAAGCTACTTTTAATGAAATGCTATGCAGTGTGCTGTTGGCAATGAAATGTGAAGAGCAAAAGAAACATTTTAATCTTCATTTTAACATACCTTGATGCCTGGAGGGCATTACATTTTACATTAATAATATTGCATGTGAACATTATTATGTAAATTCGACCGTTAGATATTAACATCTGACCACAATGAACACATCTACCGGTTGGATTTGCGAAATAATATTTTTTTAAGCATCAAACAACAAAAACCATCGATTACGAACAATTTTTTGCTAGTCACCGCACACAAAAACATTATTTCACAATTTCAACCGTTAGATACGTTCATTGTGGTTAGATGTCGATATCTACCGGTTGAATTTGCGAAATGATGTTTTATTTTGCAACAAATAACAACTAACATCGATTCCGAACAGTTTTTTGCTAGTAATCGCATACAAAAACATTATTTCGCAAATTCAACCGTTAGATATGTTCGTTCATTGTGGTCGGATGTTGATATCTATCGGTTGAATTCGCGAAATAATGTTTTTTTTTTTTTGCAACAAATAACAAAAGAAATTGCGACCCGTGCCCACTATACCTGTGTCTACACCCAATGGCACATTAAAATGAAGTGTCTACACCCAATCTAGACCAAAATGAAGTGCCTACACCCAATTTAGATTAAAATGAAGTGCCTACACCCAATCTAGATTAAAATGAAGTGTCTACACCCAATCTAGACCAAAATGAAGTGCCTACACCCAATCTAGATTAAAATGAAGTGCCTACACCCAATCTAGATTAAAATGAAGTGCCTACACCCAATCTGGATTATAATGAAATGTCTACACCCAATCTAGATTTATCCCTAAAATAAATCACATTCCGGCACATTTTATGGACATGTTTACCGGCTTGGGTGGGTGACCAAATGAATGGGGTCCCCTGTAAAGACGGCGAGTACTCTTTGACGAGTGATGACTAAATGAGTTGTTGACAGTGACCATGGAGATCATTTTGGTCATGGTACATCATGAGACTATCCAACTAATAAACTGTGGCATGCATGTCGGGTAGTCGTGATCAACCGGAGTGGCCATAAGAGATCCCGATGTGGATGAGTGGGGCATGTTGGGCCGTGCGTGCAGCCACGTGGCATCACTGATAAACAGTAGGAATGATGTGCTGTACAACGTGAAATCTCAGGCTCAGGAGAGATGCAAAGTGATTCCCTTGCCGTGCCAAGCCACGATGATATATTAGCATGTTCAAAACTAGCAAGCTCGAAATCTGCTGGACACAATGTGGGCATTTCGCAATGCAGTATGGTATGCTTTAAGTGCCGACTGGTTGTCCTGTACACCATGTTGGCATTTCGCAATGCAATAATAAAGCCCCAAGTGCATGGGTCCGGCAAGCACCAGCATACGCGCCCTTGGACATCACCGTTGGTTTCCATGGATCATACAGGCCTACAAGCACCCCTGTAAATGTGATCATTTGTCCCTCTATCATAGGGTTGATGCCATCTCCAGATGAATTGGATCCAAGAGGTATTGGTTGCCACACGGTATGGAGAGAGAATCAGTTGGAGATTAGCGACTAATCTCATTCGTTTCAACCTTCTACGAATGTGTTGTCTGATAAGTGAGATGGCTGATAAGTGGGGGATTCCATAGACCCCGCCCTTTGGTTAAAAATGGATCTGAGGCTTTCACATAATGGCAACAAGAGTCCAGGTGGCAGCTGCCCGGTGTTGCAAGGATTGTGGAGTCAAAGCAAACACGTACCTATAGGAGTCAAAGTTGCACCCATCTGAATTAGTTTCTGCGTTCTTGAAGATACAGAGACTGCCGGACCACGACCATGATGTGAGAGATGTAATGCTACACCCAGTGGTGCCACCAGTCTCAAAGTCATAGTCGCCGATCAATGCGGTGCCTGTAGCAAGATCCTCCTCCACCCTGGTTTATCTCACATCTACTAAAAATATTTTTCTAAACCTAAAAATGCATTTGAGATCAATCTTGAAAGGAAACGTCTGAAAGATATACCTGCAAGGATTTATGATTAGGAAAGTGAAATTTGGGAAGTATCTTTTACAGCACATACAAAACTCGTAAACAACCAAAATTCTAGAATTTACAATTTCAATATGGGAGCAAGAGCATCGATGTGACAGGCGCGTATGAAGCCTGCCCAACAATTTTAAGGCACCAACAAACCAGTGGTTGGCTGCACGTTCACCAACATGTGCCTGACTTGCTGGATATCAGATTTCAGTGGCTTCAGCCCACACAGGGTTGCAGCAGCAGCCTCAGCCCCGGTGCGCGCCCTACGCTAACGCTACACTAATCTACAATAATGCCAGGACTGGCACATCGGGTGGCCCACAACAGGCCCCTGGAGCTGCCTGCGGAGGGCTCTCAGGGCCCCTACTACTCGAGCAAGACTGGTCCCTCCACGAGCAATCAACCCTTCCTTCTGCCAATGATTGACCCTTCCAGGCTAAGAGAGTGCACCATTGATCAATTGCCTGTGTATACATGATTAGACTATGTAAAGTGCAAGTTGTGTATAATTGAATCACCTGGAAGCACAATATTGTCGATGAACACCGCTTTATCATTGTTAAGTTCCACCGTCACTGGAGAAGTGTTCTCCCATCTAAACTTTTTCCAGGTGGAAGTAGAAGTAAATGTGTAGGTGTAGTTCGCCCAAGCCGTGTTGGAGGGTATTGTTGACCAGATCTGAACGCCGTCAACGATGAATGCCAAGGTCCCCCCACTAAGGCAGGTTCCACAGACGGGAGGTCTTGAGGCATAGAGAAAAGTCATGGTGTATGTCCCCACAGGCGATAGACCATGAATAACTTGTTCTACATAGTCGTCAGTATCTTGTAGTGCAAGATAGTATTTCCCGCTGACATTGCCAAACAAAACCACAGCAGCATGTTCATTCATCACTGCATGAATATAAAGCACTTACAACCTTAGATACTTGGAGCCCTGGAGCGAGTCTTGTTCCGAATGATGTCACACACGGTCACTGGTGGTAAAATCAGTTTTTTGCAGTTGCAAAATGCAACTGCTTTGAAAATCATTGCAGAATTTTTCAGATAGTAAAACATTTTTTTGCACTCTAGCAGACCAAGGGCCAAGTTAGGTGCTAAAACCCTAAAACCCTAAATATGTCGTTTGTGTCACCGCGTGCAATACCTTCCTGAATCCAGACCACCCCAGTCTGACCCGGTGGCCCCGTTCGTAATTATTACCCGGCTTCCAGCTCCATTCCAGCCTGTGACATTTGTCATGTACTTCCAAGGAGTGACATAATCCTGCTCCTCGAAGTCGCCATTCAAAGTCTTCGGGTTCCCATCTGTGTGTTTCAATTATTTGAGCTGCAGTCAGTTACAAGCACGTCATGAGCTTTTCCTTTGAATTTTCAGACAATATGCGACAGGCAACATGGGCCCTTGCTCATTGCATCCCTGAAAGCCTTTAGAAAGTGTATTGGTGTCGTACCGGATATTATCACGAAATCGACAAAAGCAGTATAGTCGCCGCTAGGTGAATCATTTATAATCTTGAGGGTGACACTTGTCCCAGTGGCTTGAAAGGCAGTGAAGGGCGTAGCCTCAAACGTCGACGTCGACGGAGTTACACTCCAAGCGAGGCTACCGTCGATGTACAGCCCAACCTTGGCACCATCGTCCCGTGAGGCAAGGACCATTGAAACCCAATATGTGTAGCCCGTCAACAGTCCTGACACTGTTTGCTGGATGGTAGTCCCAGCACCCTGAAATGCACACCACGCTGTCAACATATATCCTGTGACCAGTTTGACAAACACTGTGGTATGTACGTTATAAACATGTTACTTCTATAACAGGCCGGCATCATGCAGATATTTCCTAAGTCGAAGCACGTACTTGTAAACCAATATGCATTGAGCCATAGCCAGACGACAGCGAACCCCAGGCAACATCCCCGGTAGGAATCAAGACGACATTTGATCCGACGGTCCAGGAAGTGAGAGACGTGGAATACGCCCACGAGGTCCTCTGTTCGGCCTCAAAGCTTCCGTTTCCGACTTCTGGATCGATATCTGTGTGGTGACCAACATCCCAGTCAAGGAACCACGCTCTTTCAGAGGTTGTGGCGGGAACATCAAGCCAAATAAACGCTTGTAAAGAAGTTACATATGCATCAAGTTGTATCCCGACGGTGACGGATATTCATCACGCTCATTGTTATTAGTTTCACTTCAAAAAAATGGAACGGTACAATGTTTGAGAACAAATTGTAAGAGAGAAGTTTTGTTTATGCGAATATCACTATTATAGAAATGTACAGGGGCGACTTTACCTGCAGGAGTTCCCGCAACCGCAGTGAGAACGAGAATCATTGAAGTGACGAAAAACAGTCGTTGTGCAGTAATCATTGCAACACGCGCACCGACACAGCACTTCCCTACTTTGGGTAGATTTTGAGCTGCAGGTGAAGATCCCATTCTCATATTGCGGAATGATGTTTGCATTGCACCCTTCCGTCGTAGCCTGCGTTCCTCGGTGCCAGAGATGTTTCCTCGGGGCTCTAGAAGACTTGCCTAATGCAAATGCAAGGAAGCTGTCGATAACGATAGTAAATGCGTTTAAGTTACGATATCCGCGAAATCTAGCCACAGTTTTGTCTTGAAATCAGAACAGTACGTCGGCCACACATGATGCCTCAAAGTTATTAGACTAAATTATGCGACGAGAAGTTGCAAACTTTCGTATCAATGCACCTTAGAGGGTAAATTGAACCAAATACTGTAGCAATGTAGAATAATTCTGAACATGAATGTTTAAACCCGTATTCTTAGATTGGCTGCTCTCCAAGTGAAGCTTTCCCACTGAGGACTGTGTTCCGCTTGAATCCTTCCAGTCTGAAGTGCCAAGATGTCACAATACGTGAAGACTGCCAGCTGACTGCACAAATTCAATGTAAGATCTCATTATGCTATCATATCATGTTCTCGAGAATACAAATTATCAGTGGAATTAAGGCTTGGAGTCTGCTTCGGCATCATTGTTGGCTCGCCTCATTCAGTGCCGTGAATCCGATTGTACCCCGGGCTGTGTCTTAGAAAAGTTCTTAAAGCGGCCGGTCCAAGCGGGCCATTGAACCTGTCTTGAGAATTCGGACTGAAATATACAGGGAGTTGCTACAAAGCACTCTTCCGCAAATACTCGCCCACATACAGTATATTTCAGTTGGAAATTTCAGAATAAACTTGAAGTCATCGTCTTCATACAGTTAGTTACACGATACAGTGACACGAATGCTTCGACAGCGACATTCCACACCTAAAAACCCAGATGTGTGTGATGACACTGTTAAGCTGTATTTCCGCGCGAGGCACTCGATATCCGCGCATTCATCGAGACGCCTCCCTCCCTCTGGTTCAACTGTCGAAATTAATGAGACAATGTTTAAACCATGGTTTAAACCAAGGTGTCATCGCTGCGTTTCGCGGACACGATGGAAAGAATTTTCGATCGGACGCTTCGGTTCGGTTTTTTATCGTGTGACTCGAAATTTCGGGTTAAGACTGTGGTTGAGTTCAACCAATGAGAAGTTCTAAACCAAGGTCTTTAAACCATGGTTTAAACCAAGGTGTCATCGTTGCGTTTCGCGGACACGATGGAAAGAACTTTTGATCGGACGCTTCGGTTCGGTTTTTGATCGTGTGACTCGAAATTTCGTGGTTGAGACTGTGGTTAAGTTCAACCAAGGTCTCACTCGATAGACGTGACTGACGCTCCATGACATGTCGCAATCTTTCATCTCCATGACATGGCGCATGTGACCATGCAGAAGCGACTCCTGACATTGGCTCCAGAACCGATTCATCGTTTTTACGCTCTGTCGCTAGGATTCAAGCTAGCAACCACGCGGCGACTCGCGATTTCCGCCTGCGACACAGTCACATCCGCCCTGAGCAAAGACGAATGTCTCCAACTATCCATGCCTCGACTCTTATCGGGCTGGCTCGAGTTGTCGAGAACTGTAAAAGGATTTTTTCCTATTAAGACGTTAGAGAGAGCAGAGACATCCAGCGTACTGTATCCATTCTGGAAGTAGGAACTTCCTGGGAGCTAGTAACAAGTAAACTTCCCACGAGCGCTTAGTGAAAGTAAGAAGCTGACGCAAGACACTGACGCAAGACACTGACGCGAGCTAATATTACCGTGAGATCGAAGACAACTCGCATCTCATGCGTTTTAAGTCCTGCCTTGGTCTCGCTTCTCTCGTGAATTTGTCGGTCATCTTAATTGCTATGCATGGGTGCGTTGGCCAGAGCCAGCAAATTTTGAAGTAGTCATCACTACAGGGTACTGTTTTGTGTAAAGCTTGCTCCTATATGTAACTTATGCCGATAGCCTGAGTCTGAGGAAGCGGATGATGCTCGGTGAACGGGCCACTGGGGACAGCTTCGTTCGAGCGACATTCAAACCCCAACGACGAGCTCCTGGAACAAGTACCTTTGTGTGCTTCGAGCGCGCAAACCCGACTCCGATATATAAGGTATGTGCCCTTGAAGATCTTCTTGCGGAACCACGGCTTCGAACAGGCGGTCCTCGCGGGTGATGCCGTGTCGCTTGCATTGGCTTTTTGGGCGCAGACATTGGGGGGGGCATTTTCAAACAGGTAACGCTTATCAAGCGTGGCTCGGTATTTGCTTCCACCTCAAGAACCTAACACTTGAAATATATGTATCAAGGCTAAACACGTTGCATGCAAAAAAACATCCTGGGCAGTTTTCTCCCTCAGCTGGGCATAGGATCGCCCAACTAGGGGTTGGGGGTTGAACTCGTGCGCATAGAAGATGCAGAGGATAGGATGGAAGTTATAGGAGTGGAATGAAAGACCTCGTACCATCCTGCCTCAAAGCCATCATCCACGCGCTCATCTCAGCGAACCGATGCGCCCCTTAAGCCCTCATCGGTTATCACCCGGCTCAAATTCTGCCACAGCTCTACAACCTGATATATCCTTGCCGGCATTGCCTTTGGCGGTTCAAGGAACCTACACATCTCATCAGAGAATATATATATAACTCGTTCATGACACAACCTCACAATTTCGTCTAGTTCTGCTCGAGAAGGAATCCAACCCGTAGGACTGTGAGGGATGTTCATTTGGTTAATCATTCTTTCAAGTGCATGTAAGTTATACATGGGTTATACCATACAAACATAGGGTGGCATTGAAGCCTCTAGATGGCCCGCACGCTTAGGGTACGAGGGGTCGAAGACCCCCCCCACACCCCCAATCTGCTGTGAGATCGGGTTTGGGTTGTATCTTGACGGGAGCACAAGGCATGCCTCGGTGCTGTACATAGGTGTACAGCCCGTGATCACACCTTTTCAATGGTGTATAACACTTAGGGGTGGCATTGAAGCCTCTAGATGGCCCGCACGCTTAGGGTATGAGGGGTCAAAGACCCCCCCCACACCCCCAATCTGCTGTGAGATCGGGTTTGGGTTGTATCTTGACGGGAGCACACGGCATGCCTCGGTGTTGTACATAGGTGTACAGCCCGTGATCACACCTTTTCAATGGTGTATAACACTTAGGGGTGGCATTGAAGCCTCTAGATGGCCCGCACGCTTAGGGTACGAGGGGTCAAAGACCCCCCCCACACCCCCAATCTGCTGTGAGATCGGGTTTGGGTTGTATCTTGACGGGAGCACACGGCATGCCTCGGTGCTGTACATAGGTGTACAGCCCATGAAAACACCTTTTCAATGGTGTATAACACTTAGGGGTGGCATTGAAGCCTCTAGATGGCCCGCACGCTTAGGGTATGAGGGGTCAAAGACCCCCCCCCACACCCCCAATCTGCTGTGAGATCGGGTTTGGGTTGTATCTTGACGGGAGCACACGGCATGCCTCGGTGTTGTACATAGGTGTACAGCCCGTGATCACACCTTTTCAATGGTGTATAACACTTAGGGGTGGCATTGAAGCCTCTAGGTGGCCCGCACGCTTAGGGTATGAGGGGTCAAAGACCCCCCCCCACACCCCCAATCTGCTGTGAGATCGGGTTTGGGTTGTATCTTGACGGGAGCACACGGCATGCCTCGGTGATGTACATAGGTGTACAGCCCGTGATCACACCTTTTCAATGGTGTATAACACTTAGGGGTGGCATTGAAGCCTCTAGATGGCCCGCACGCTTAGGGTATGAGGGGTCAAAGACCCCCCCCACACCCCCAATCTGCTGTGAGATCGGGTTTGGGTTGTATCTTGACGGGAGCACACGGCATTTCTCGGTGCTGTACATAGGTGTACAGCCCGTGATCACACCTTTTCAATGGTGTATAACACTTAGGGGTGGCATTGAAGCCTCTAGATGGCCCGCACGCTTAGGGTACGAGGGGTCAAAGACCCCCCCACACCCCCAATCTGCTGTGAGATCGGGTTTGGGTTGTATCTTGACGGGAGCACAAGGCATGCCTCGGTGATGTACATAGGTGTACAGCCCGTGAAAACACCTTTTCAATGGTGTATAACACTTAGGGGTGGCATTGAAGCCTCTAGATGGCCCGCACGCTTAGGGTATGAGGGGTCAAAGACCCCCCCCACACCCCCAATCTGCTGTGAGATCGGGTTTGGGTTGTATCTTGACGGGAGCACACGGCATGCCTCGGTGCTGTACATAGGTGTACAGCCCGTGATCACACCTTTTCAATGGTGTATAACACTTAGGGGTGGCATTGAAGCCTCTA
>LGRX02031497.1:0-20953 GCA_001247695.2 Cymbomonas tetramitiformis
TCTCGATCTGAGATGATGTTCCTCGGAAGACCATGGAGCTTGAAGATATGTTGCATATAGATGGAAGCAGTATGCTGAGCTGTCCAGGTCATGCTGAAGGGAATGAGATGACAACGATGAGAGAATTGGCACATTACCACAAATATACTGTCGTGCCCATTAGTGGTGATAGGCAGATCAGTGATCCAATCAAGAGATACATCAAGCCATTTTTTCTTAGGCACAGAATATCGTATGTGTGCCTGACCATAAGGCTTGTGTCGCCTCGTTTTCTGGCGCTGACAAACGGGGCACTCCCGAATGTACTTGATAGCTGCCGTTGTCATTCCTGGCCAATAATACCGGCTACGAAGAAGATGAAGCATGCGATTTTTGCCTACATGACCAGAAATAGTGGCTGAGTGGCACTCATGAAGAAGAATGTGGCGAAGTTGTGTGATCTCACCGTCATCTGTGGGGACTTTAGCTGTTGGTGGAATGTACAGCTGTCTGCCATATATGGTCTTACGATAGATCAACCCCTGAATGAGCTCGAAGCTGTAGCTGCTGACTGACTGTGATGAAGTCGATGATGTCAGCTTAGCCAATATAGTCTGTGCAAATGTGTCACGATCATACTCGGATATAATGATGTTGTGTAGCTGATGAGCTGATGAAGAAGATATAAGAGCAATGAATGTAGGATCTGCATATGGAATGACCTCGCTGATGTCCATATGATGAAGACAATCAGTAAGTTCAAAAAGTGCAGAGATACGCGTGAGTGCGTCTGCAACCTTATTCTTCTCGCCAGCAATGTGCTCTATACGGAAGTTGTATTCAGAGAGCTCATCCAACCACCGTGCCTGTTTGGGGCTCAGTGTGGATTTGGTCTGGAAATAAACCAGTGGCTGATGATCTGAGCGTACAATAGTCTCAGGAGCTCCCAACAAGATGTGGCGAAAGAATCGGAAGCCTTCCACAATGGCAAATAGCTCGATCTCGGGAATAGGCCAACGTCTCTGTGTATCGGATAGAGTGACGCTGTGATAGCCACATGGCTTCATACCTTTTCCTTGATCCTGGAGTAATACTTGGCCAACGTGTGTGCCTGATCCATCGACCTCCAAAATAGATGGCAGTTTCTGATCTGGAAGCTGTAATACTGGAGCGTTACAGATGGCACTTTTGAGGTTATCAAATGCCTGCTGCTGCCCAGTTTCCCAGACAAACTCTGCATTATCTTTAAGGAGACGATTGAGAGGTTCGGCAACTTTGGAGAACTTTGGTATGAATCTCCTAAATTGACCAACCATGCCCAAGAATGACCGAAGGGATGACTTGCCATCTTTAGCCATACGGCGTAGAGGCTGCTTTCCAACGGTAGGACCATAAGACACTGGAGGCTGAATTGCCATGACTGCTCTGATCCTGTCTTCGATGATGGATAGGCCTGCTTCAGATATGTGATGTCCGATAAAATCTATAGATTTAACGAACAACTCCACCTTGGAAGGCCTGATGAAAAACTGGTGATCTCTGCAACGCTGGAGGAACTGTCGAACATGCTTCACATGACTGTCAAAATCTGGACTGTATACGATAGTGTCGTCCATGAATATGACAAGGAACTGGTCGATGAAGTCGAAAAATGCCCGATTTCCTACACGAAGTGCTGTTGCAGGAGCATTGGTCAATCCGAAAGGCATAGCTGTCCATTCATAAGAACCGTATCTGGTGCGAATAGCAGTTTTATGTATATCATCCGGATGAATGGGGATTTGGTGAAAGAACTGGTTAAAATCAAATCTACTGAACCATCTTGATCCCTTCAGCTGCTCTAGTAGGGTGTCATGTGGTGGTAGTGGATACGTGTCCTTGATGGTGATGTTATTCAGGGCACGATAATCACAACACATCCTGGCTTAGGAGCGAAAATGATTGGGCATCCATATGGCGATGATGATGGACGAAGGATACCCAACTCGACATATTTGATGATTTGCCGTTTGAGTTCCTCCATCATGGGTGCTGGAATGGTGCGTACTGGCTGTGAAGGAGGCTTATGTCCAGGTTCGATGTTGATTCTATGATATCCACCTTCAAACCGCTCTGGCCTATGACCAGCCGGAAGATCCTCTTGGAAAACGTCTGAAAAGTCTTCTCTCACTTGATCACGTGCTGCTGTGACCTCGGGGTCTTCCATTGTAGTGTCTGAGTCTGATGCTGCAAAGACCAATTCACCATCGACCTCGGAGAGGAAAAAGAGATATGCTACGGCTTCTTCAGCCGAACTACTGGATCGAATGCGACGGATGAGATGTTTCCTCATAGTGGTGGCACTGACCAATTCCATTTCAGGAAGGCCATCTGAGTCTGGAGTCTGCTCAACTCTGGACAATACTGTGCGAATACTGGAGCCTGATGAATGCTTCCTAGTGATCGTCAGATTTTTGGTCTGAAAGTCAATGTGTGGATTCCTCCTCTCCAACCAATCTTGACCCAGAATGACAGTGAATGGTTTCATGTCAATGATATAGAAATCTTCTGTATCCTTATACTTGCCCAAAGAAAATGTAGCCTTGGGAAGATAGGATGTGCATGGTAGTTGGCTTCCTCCAGCCAATCCCACTGAAAATGATGAAGAATCTGTGGGAGCTATACCAAGCTGAGCAGCGAATTGTCTGTCGATGAAAGACGATGTGGCTCCTGGATCTACCAAAATGTGAGTACTCTGTCCATACACTTTCCCTTTATACAACAACGGCTTCTTCTGTGATTTCAGCTGTGCTGTTTGAGACTGCATCTGTGCGATGTGTTCTGTGGGATTGTCCATCTGCTGAAACTGCAATGTCAGACTGGAAAGGACTTCTTCTGAGATACTCTCAATCCGGCCACTTGCTTCAGTGGCATCTTCAGGCTGATCTACCCTCGGGGTGCTCTCAACACCGGTACCTGCGCAGTACCCTGAGAGTTTCCCTGAGGAGCTGGAGCTGATGGAACTGGATCTGGAGTTGCAACTGCTGCAATGATGCTGTGTTGACTCTTCAGTTCCTTGACCAAGGTGTTGATCGTATTGATGAGTTTGCCAGACCCATCCTTAGCACCCTGATTCTTCTGTGGCTGTCTCTGATTCTGAAAAGGATTCTGAGCTGGTGGCTTACCCTTGATCTCCTTTCCATCATTGGTCCTGGTGGCAAAACAATCCTTCTCGATGTGACCAACACGACCACAACGATTGCAGGTCTTATCATTCTGCGATTTTCCTTTTCCTTTTCCTTTGCCCTTGCCTTTACCACCTTTTCCTTTGTTCCGATTCTGATTGGAGTTCTGACTGCCACTCTGATTCCAATTCCGATTTCTGTTGGTTCTGTCATATGGCTTCTGGCCACGTCCTCTGTCCCTATCCTTCTTGGATGGACCTCCAGATGACTGCTCCTTCTGACCCCGATAGTGAAGGGTTTCTGATTGCTTTGAGTGAATGACGTAGTTCAAATCAAGCAATATCTGTGTGTTTTCTTGCCACGACAGATTGTTCCTCTGCTCTTCTGTCAGGTATCTGAGCTGGAACTGTCTGCGGAGATCAGAATCCATACTGGTGACGAATCTGTCCTTTATTATCACATCATTTAAATCAACTGCTGCTAAAGAAGCCAGTGATGTAAATGTGCGCAAATAATCTGCAAAGGTTTGGGTTCCTTGAGTCAGTGCCATTAGGTGTTTCTTGGCTACCGATCTCTTATGAGGATTACCAAATTGTCTGAGGAACGTCTGTCTGACCATCTCATAAGTGGCATATGGTTGTTGTGCCAAGACCTGGAAATAGTGTCTGTCGTTATTCTGTATGAGAGTAAGAAACACTGTGATCAAATCCTTATCATTGACACCTGGATAAGTGAACTGGAAATATTTGTCCACTGTATCCAACCAGACCTCTGCGTCCTGTCCTGATTTGAATTCCCTAGGTGGTGTCATTTTCACCTTGGGGACCAAACTGGGTGGAGCTGGTGGAGCTGGTGCTGGTACTGTATCTGCATCTGGATCTACAAAGACCATCGGAGGACTATCTGCTGTATACTCTGCTTCTGGTGCCTGAGGCTCATTGGCAGGATCCTTGTACCGGCTCATATCTGGTTTCATGCGACTGACATTGTCATAATAGCCTATGTGGTCATATCTGGTTAGTGTATCGGCATAACCAGCGATCCACTTCGGGATTTTAAACCGACTGTATGCATCGTATGAACCAAGTATGTCGAAAAACCAAGTCGAATGATCTGGGTTGATATCAGGAACCTCATGCTCTTCCTCTTCGATAGTAACCATCTAAAAACAAAACACAGCACAAAAAATACCTTCAGCTAATTGTCTAACTGAGTGTGTGTGATTTATATGTTATATATGGTATATCGACATGTTTACATACATGTATTATATTCGTTCATAATAATGAGGTAAGTATATATATATATCCACCTTCTTCCCCCCTCAAGGAAGTGTGTGATATAGTGGCAGTTGTCAATTGCCAATACCTCAAAAAAGCATGCATTCCTTATAGGAATCATCTGTCACAGTTCTTGGGTTGTTGCCCGTACTATTATCATGTCTATGATGATTTAGCATGATATAATAATACCAAAAAACGAAGTTTTACGAAATAAAACTGGCATTTTAGAGCATATATAGTTACAGTGACCCTGTTACTCAATACCGTGTTTAGGGTGTTACTTGATATCAGTAACCCTAATACAGGTAAAAAATAAGCAGTATAACGTTTTTGCAAAGATTTTTAAGCAAAACTGCATTCAATACCTAAGTGAATGTTAAGTGATTTTCAAAGGGTACGTTACACCCCTGACACACACATTCAAATATTAGGGTGTTACAGGGTGTTACACGTGTTATGTCTTTCAGGGATTGTTATTTGATAGATAAATATCCATTATAGCAAAAAAATCAATCCCGAATTTGCAAAAGATTACACGTATTGTATTTTGACCGATTTTTCGTTACAGCCAATATGTTCACCCCTATATATTACACACCTAATATCTAGGGTGTTACACGAGATATGACCATGGTTGTAGTAATTTTCACATACCTCAATAGGTATTAAAATATTTTTTGAAATAAAATGAGGTCGAAATTTCAGTTTTGAAATTTATCGCCAGCATTTTTCACCGATTTTACAGCCTTTTTCAGTATGTTTCGGATAATATATATATCATATCTCAGTGTGTGTGTGTGTTGCAAGCTACAGAAATATTGCAACATTCTTCACTTTTGCACATGATATTTTTCATGGCACAACAGTGAATATTTCAAAAAATCAACATGTATAGTGAACATGTAATGTGGGTTTTTCTGATTGAGACTCATGGAGGCAAATGCACTCTCTGGTGATATTTAAGATAAATCAACTGTAAATGAATTCACAGTTGTGTCAGATCCTAAGATATATTTGGATGTATACAACGAGTATATCAAGTGATATCTCTGTGTTCAAATACATCTGGACACTGCTAGATGTAATCTAAGCAGTTTTTACACAACACAATGTTTGTGTGTGTGTACGTCCACAACCACCTTTTGTCAATTCATGTATGGTTGCTGATCTGAGTTGGTACATGCATGTGAAGTGATCATCTGTATCAACTGTCAGAATGCAATGTAGATATTGATGTTGCTCCAGCGATAGTGAAAATGGCATGGACAGTGTTCAGCAGTTACCAGCTGCATATTGAACACTGATATTGCCTTCGGGTCTGGAGATATTCTCCATCGAGCCCTACAGCATGTTGTTTTATCCTGTTACCATTACTATCGCCATCACTGACATCCAACACGCACATGTGTTTGCTGGATGGTATCTATGTATTATGTATTGATACAATACTTGATCATTACACTTGGAGTCAGTGTATTGTCAACATGTATAATGAATGCTAGTGTTTGTGCAGTGTATAGTACTGCGGATTAGTACTAGTGTGTGTGTGTGTGTGTTTACTTGCACGCACTTTGCAAGATCTTTATGGATATCACAATATCCTAACAACTTATCATGCAGATTGTCAGCATACCACGTACTGATTACATCTAACATGATATATATAGTTTAGGGATTGTTGTAATTCCATGATAATCTCATTACGAAATGAGTTACTGATAGATTTTACATGAAGCTCAGGTGAGCATTCCTTCAAGTAATCCACCATAGAATGTACATGTTACCTGGAGAGCATCTCGGCTCCACCAGGGCACGACAAACTAATTATGGTGTTGAGATTACGGTCAGGCACCCTTTGCAACATGGATTCGAATATAGACTAGCATTCACTGCAATATGCTTATGCTCTATGTACTACAGCTGTTATCGTGATCAAGCTGTACAGTATAATAAAGTATGTACCATTCACAACATTGCAATCATTCAGCATAAGATGTGTGCATGATATAGAAGTATATGCACTGTGTATTAATGATTGCTGTAAGTGAAATGAGTGTATGTGTGTGTGTGCTGATCTGCGCACACATATTGTGCACAGATCATTGTGCTGCTGATAAGTATAATGCTGATGATCAAAAGTATTTGTGTGGTCATCAGAACATTGGAATCTGCTGCAGTATGATAATAAGGCATTCACAGCAGTATGTATCCACAGCATAGCGATCATGTGCTCTTAGCATTCTTGCATATATACAATCATTCTGCATATGATTTTATCGCGCGTACACATGTGTGCTTCTCACTGCATGTAGACACATTAAAACTGTACGTGCTAAAATCGAGCATTCCTCGCATTTTATGAAATCATGAAAGGTATATATTATGCTGACAGGCCATAAATCATTGCACGCAGTGATTGTAAACAGTGCGTAGAGATGATTTGCAAAAATCACTGATGTACGTTGTATACAAATGCGAGCGCGCTGCTGATGAAAAGTATGAATTGTCGTCGCCATTCATCAGCATATGATACGAGCGCTGACATGTATACAAATCAAGATTCTGTCGATGACCACTATGTCATATATCATTCTGGACAATTTTTGAACGTGATTCTTGCAAGCGCGCGCATGCTGCGATCAACTTCCGCAAAATATGTGACCATCGCGCAGTATGCGACCATCGCGCATGCTGCCATCTGCAATTTAGTGATCATCGCGCATCAACATATATGAGGCCGTACAAAAAGCAATTCGGCGCAATCATGAAAATTGCGATACTGCGCTGATGATTTTCCGCGCGGAAACGATTTTGCCGATGATTTATCGCATCTGCGAACATGCATATATCCGCGAACCATTTATCGTGTACATTTCATTGCTGCGCCGATATATGTCATATGCACACCTTATCGCGTATATGTGCGATCAGCTGTTTCTGCGAGTGCGCTGCGGAAAATCTTCTCGCGCAATTTCTGCGTTGTCGATATGCGAACGTATATTATTCGGGCTGCAGATATTCAATTTTATGCGAGCGCTATCGTATGTGCGCCTCCTGCAACCTGCGAACAATATTAAATATACTATGTCTATCACTGCACCCACTTGGGTTCTCGAGTATCGTGCCTTGACGACTTTTAGAATACCACTGATACGGCTGTAGATACAAGCGCCGTGAATATATTATCAATATACAATGAAACACTGCAAAGTTGGACAGCAATGCAGGTGAACGGATGAGCGGGTTTGTGAGTGCAGTCTCTGTAAGAGGATCTGCTGAAGCACAACGCTTCCTCACTTTTATACCTACGTCACCCATCATCTTTGATGGTACCGCCATTGGGTTGTGAACCCGAGACGTAGGTTGAACGACCAGCATGGTAGTAACGACTAGTTCGTTCATGCTGCACATGCGAGTTCTGCGCATGCTGAAAGCTAAAGATGGTTCTTGGTTTGTTTCCAAGATGTATCTTTGCTTTGCCATCTTCAAGTTCAATCATACGAACTCTCGATGACAGGGATGCCTGATGATATGACATAATCATCTGGCGACATGTACAGTCATCGTCGACCGTACTGACGACTGTCATAAATGTATGACGCGACTCGACCTGTACAGTCATGATCGACCATACTGTCGATTGTCATAATAATATATGACATGACCGACTGTCATAATAATATATGACATGACATGACATGGTATGACATGTATGACAGGTATGACACGTATGACATGTATGACACATATGTCATCGGTCATAACCCTGACACCCTGGCTTAGGAGCGAAAATGATTGGGCACCCATATGGTGATGATGATGGACGAATGATACCCAACTCGACATTATTGATGATTTGCCGTTTGAGCTCCTCCATCATAGGCACTGGAATAGGTCGTACTGGCTGTGATGGTGGCTTATGCCCAGGTTCAATGTTGATGCGATGATATCCACCTTCAGACCGTTCTGGCCTATGGCCAGCTGGAAGATCCTCCCGGAATATATCTGAAAAGTCCTCTCTGGTGCGATCACGTTCTGCTGTGACCTCTGGGTCTTCCATGGTAGTGTCTGTGTCAGTTGCTGGCATGACCACTTCGCCATCGACATCTGTGAGAAAAAAGAGATAAGCTACGGCTTCTTCAGCCGAACAACTGGATCGTATACGTCCCAGGTGCTTCCTCATCGTGGTGGCACTGACTAGTTCCATTTCAGGAAGGCCATCTGATTTCTGAGTCTATTCAACTCTGGAAAGAACTGTGCGAACACCGGAACCTGAAGAATGTGTCCTGGTGATCGTCATGTTCTTGGACTGAAAGTCTATGTGTGGATTCCTCCTCTCCAACCAATCCTGTCCCAGGATGACTGTGAATGCCTCTGCACGAACTGCGGGAGCTTCTTCACCAGCATCTTCTGCCTTCAAAAGCTGGATCAGGCGTTCCAACTTCTTGGTCTTGGTCGTAAGACCCCGCAGTTCAGCATTCCGCTCAGATAACACTCGGTGTAAGTGTTTATCCTCGTACCTGCGTAAGCGAACCCTAGTTTGAAACTTCTCTATACACTTCATCTGGAAAATGGCGAGGCGATCCGGGATCGCTCTTTTTGTGATCCGGAACGGGATCGATCCCGGGAGGGAAGTTTCTTACGGGATCGTTCCGGTTTCGGCGAGATTACACGATCGTAGAGGGTACGCTCCAGGTACGGGAACGATCTTGGAACGCTCCAGGTATGGGAACGATCCTGGAACGCTCCAGGTATGGGAACGATCCTGGAACGCTCCAGGTACGGGAACGATCTTGGAACGCTCTAGGTACAGGAACGATCCTGGAACGCTCCAAGTACGGGAACGATCTTGGGACGATCCAGGTACGGGACCGATCCCAGAACGCTCGAGGTACGGGAACGATCCTGGAACGCCGCAGGAACAGGAACGGTGGAAGGACAGGTGTGATATGCTCAAGATGTATGCAAGCATTCAAAGAAAGTGTATCATGCACCACACATAAAAAAGATAAACTTTCAGAACACAAGGCTAGAGGTAAAGGAGGCAACTTTTCAAATGTGTATATACAAATACAAAAAGAAAATACACCATACAATACACTAGGTACTTCATTTGTATGTGCTCGTAATGTTTCTTTTATCAGCTATCACTGAGTACTAAAGTCTTCTTCTTCCTCATCTATACTTCCCACTCCTACTGTGTTTTGGTGCTGAAGAATTTCTGTTAAAGTTGCAGGCCACTTGGCTGACTGCGCGAGCTTCACACGCGAGTGTAGCATATTCCATCTTTTTACTTGGGTAAAATTTCTTGAGTACTCCTTGCTCAAGGTATTTGGTACCTCAGTCTGCACGTCGAAAGTGCCAAAGTGAGTACTAGTTGAAAAAAAGGTGTACTCTAACCAAGCGAAAGTACCAAGGAAATGCATACTTACCACAGCTTGTGACTTTGTGGATGAGTTCTCATTTATCTCATACTCGATGGCCCAATCTTTTAAGCTTGGGCCAAGGAGTGCCTTTTCAACACACATTACAGCGAAAGTTAGAGTTTGGCGTGTGATACACCCATCGAAGTTTTGATCTTTCTTTCCGAACACCTTCTTCAAAATAGACCCAAATAGGTCGTTTCCACACTGGTCGACCTGGGGGTGTTCAGCTGAAGGTGCGCTCTTTCTCCACGACGCACCTGTGTGAGTAATAATAAAAGTGAGTATAAACCAAACGAACCATAGAAAGGACTAGAGAAAATAAAGATAGCTGGAATAGTTACATACTTTGTATGTACGGGGTTGTTATGTTATAGTTGTATACCCGGTCCTTGCCAACACCACTAAACGCCTCTGGGTAAGCTTGGATGGTCCCTGCAAATAGTTTTTGCTGTAGCTTGCTGCGCGAGTTCACCCTGACCGAGTTCTTGAGCTGTACATTCAACCCACCCTACTTTTTTACCACGCACTTCTTTTATTTTTGCAAAAAGTTAAGTTAAGAGGCCTTACCGCTTTCTTGGTGAGATTCCAGCCGTGGCAGTCTTTTTCTTTTCCTTGTCCTTCCGTTTCCACGCTATACAATATCCTCATGCACTCACCGATAGTGGAGTCTCCAAAATAATAGCCCTCTGGACCATTTGCCATAGCGTAGCTTACCACTGCGCGAATATTTCCTTCCTGAGCACACCTTTCACCCACGCATGTTATACCAAAAACACTCTATTTCGCACAAGCATAGCACACGCACGCAGATAGACACTTATCGTGGCATAGGCATAACACAACAAACATACACAGATACACACATTTCAAGCACACGCACAGCACACACGCACAGCACACACGCACAACACACACACACAGATACACTCATATCCTAGCACAGGCATAGCACACGCACAGAGAGGTACACACATATCCTAGCATAGGCATAATAACACAATAGGCACACACATATACACACCTATTCTAGCACAAGCATAGCACACACACACAAAGAAAAACACATATCCTGGCATAGGCATAACAGGCCTACAGATACACACATATCCTAGCATAGGCAAAAGAGGTCTATGCTAGAATAGGAGTGTGCCTGTTGTGTTATGCTTATATGCCAGGATATGTGTGAGCCTCTCTGTGCGTGTGCTATGCCTGTGCTAGGATATGAGTGTATCTCTCTGGGCGTGTGTTATGCCTGTGGTAGGATAGGTGTGTATCTGTTTGTGTGTGCTCTGTGTGTACGAGTGTTATGCCTGTGCTAGGATATGTGTGTAACTTTGTGTGCGTGTGATATGCTTGTGCTAGGATATGAGTTCTAGCACAAGCGTATCACACGCACACAAAGATACACACATATCCTAGCACAGGCATAACACTCGTACACAAAGAGCACACGCAAACAGATACACACCTATCCTAGCACAGGCATAACACACGCCCACAGAGATACACACCTATCCTAGCACAGGCATAACACTCGCACACATATACACATATATCCTAGCAAAAACATAACACTCGCACAAACAGATACACATATATCCTGGCATACGCATAGCACACGCACACAGCTACACACATATCCTAGCATAAGCATAACACAACAGGCACACACATATTCTAGCACAAGCATAGCACGCGCAAAGAGATACACAAATATCCTAGCACAAGCATATCACACGCACACAAAGCTACACACATATCCTAGCACAGGCATAACACTCGTACACAGAGAGCACACACAAACAGATACACACCTATCCTACCACACGCATAACACACGCCCACAGAGATACACACCTATCCTAGCACAGGTATAGCACACGCACAGAGAGGCTCACACATATCCTGGCAAAAACATAACACTCACACAAACAGATACACACATATCCTGGCATACGCATATCACACGCACAGAGATACACACATATCCTAGCATAGGCATAACACTACAGGCACACACATATTCACACATATTCTAGCATAGGCACAGCACTCGTACAGAGATTCACATATATTCTAGCATAAGCATAGCACACCCACACAGACATACACATATCTTATTCCATGTTTTCTATTACATATGCTATGCCATGTGCTTTATGCCACAGGCAAAGGTTCTCTGTGCTTATTGCCCAAACATACCTGCTCGTATCTATTTCTGTGGGCAACCAGATACACATACATATCTCTATCAGTTTTATTGCCTCTACTAAGGGCATACACTTGTCACACACAAAGGGCATCTTGCATAAAAGAGTAGGGAAGGGGTAATCACTTACGTTTGAGGAAACTGTAGACGCCTTCAAGGAGGCCACCTCCACTTTCACATCATCCACAGACTTCTTTATATCTCTCAAAGCCTCTCCAATCGTTGTACTCAAGGTTTCCACTATGGCGGTCAAACTTTTATTCATTTGACGGAAGTTTGCTAATATTAAGTCGTGTTCGTGATCGAAGTTCAGATCTACCTCACCCTGGCGAAACTAAAAATGAATATAAAAAATGACCAGGTGCCATATATAAACACAAGTGATAATATTTGGCGCTCGATACAACACTCCAAGAAACCAAAATACTCTTTACATATACATATACATATTTTCCCCCCTAGTTGTTCAAGCCCACTTAGCCAAATGCCTCGCAAGTGTGTCGTGCAAATCTCTCGCAGTTGGTCTCTCATGGTATTCACCAAAACACTTGCTCACCACTTTCCCCACACCGCCATATTCCTCTACACTTTCTCTAAACATTTTCACCTTCACGTGACCCTTATTCCCTTCCCACTGCTGGTGGGACATCAATATATCCACCATAACAAAACCAACAGCATACATGTCGGTGCATTTGTTTACCCGAGCACCTTGTCCTTCGAGCTCAGGTGCTAGCCAAAAACACTTTTTCAGAGAGATTTCTCTCTCTTTCACAGATTTTGTCGAAAATCTCGGTGGAGCGCACTCCCCACGACACGACATACCAAAGTCAATTATTTTCACCACCACACCTCCATTTTGGCTCGCAGGGCACACGAGAATATTGTTCCCTTTTATGTCACCGTGCACAATTTCTCGTGCGTGGAGGTCCCTCACTGCCTTCACTAGTTGCATAGCGAGGCTATACTTCACTCCACGCGACACACCCCCTTTTTTCACATAATCCCATAACGTGGTGATGCCTCGTTGACCAACCACCAAAAAAGGATATCGCTCATGGCCTCTAGAAGACATCCTTATTCCATAACCCACTAGTGGAAGAGTCGCACAGCACGCTTGCCCTGCGAGGAGGTGCATGAGCATCTCTTGCAAACAAAGCTGGAACTTCATGTTACCCTTTTGTTGAAAAAACTTTACCACTACATGTTCTGTTCCATTCAGCACACCGTCCAAATACACCCTTCCGAACCCTCCTTTCTTTACCCCAATATCACTCGCTCCAGTTCCAAGTGAGATATCCTTGGTCATATACCGAGGTATCATACACGTTGCTGCCCCGTCCTTAAGGACAGACTCACTCACACCGTGCTCACACTTCACAGCACTGTTGATCACACCGATCACAGTATTTTCCAACATATTACAACCACCACCACCAACCTCCACACCTGAACTCCATTTACTTGCTGCGTGCTCCTGTGTCATTGCCTCCTCACGTGGTGTACTACAAGCCTCTAACTTCACTTCCTTTTCTAGGGACTTCACTTTATTTTCTAGGGCAACTCTCTTTAGGTGCTTTCCTAATCTTCGTTTTCGGTTTCTTCGTGTGCACTTCGATAAACTACGACCCACTTTGCCTCCCTGTAGTTCAAACACACCCCGCTGTAACAGGCGTGCCCTTTGTACCGCATCTCAAGTGATATGTATATTCCACATGGGTTCCCTATATGTTAAGTACAACCCTAAATACCTCCATGTCTCCTGTTGCTCCACCTCCTCCATCGGTTTCCTCTTCCGCGCCTCCCGCCTGTTAAGCTCAAGTGCCAATGACGCCGAACTGTCATCACAAATATCTTGCTCTCATGATCGCCAGTCGATAAAACCGAGAGGTAGGTCGGTCACAAAAGCATGCGCTCATATAGCTTACACAGGTATACTGCTGAACCTATACCCTCTTCGTGGCGCAGCGGGAGACAAGTGGTCACAGACACATGAGTGTCAGACCTACTCTAACCCAAGATGCCATACATAACAGCAAGGCCAATACCTTGCTGCTTGCGGATCAAGGGCGCTCCAAACAAACCCACAGACCAAGGGTGCAGGCGCCTTCTTCTACTAGAGTAGAAAGCGTGACCACAGTGGTTCCTTCAATGGCACAGTCACCAGTGTGTGGCCAAGGGAGTTCGTTTTTGCTGGGCCCCACTAGGGTATACGTTCAACAGTACACTCGTGAAAGCTATATGTCTTACTTAGCACTATACACGACTCCTCGCACTCCTGGTTCCTTCAATGGCACAGTCACCAATGTGTGGCCAAGGGAGTTCGTTTTTGCTGTGCCCCACTAGGCTAAACGTTCAACAGTACACTCTTGAAAGCTATATGTCTTACTTGGCATTAGACACGACTCCTCGCACTCCTAACATATGCACACAGCTTACCTCGGGGCAATGACGGGTGAGGCCTTCCTCAGCACCGTCTTCGTGATCCTCGCCACGTTGATCACGGTCTTCTTGATCCTCAAGATCACCGCCTCTTCCAGCCTAAAACACATACCACATATCTTAGCACACCTAAAACACTAAAACACATAACTTTAACGAGGAAGAGTAAGAAAGTGTACAAATGACTCATCTGCAAAGGACTCATATGACACCGATTAATATTTTATTTTTCTTTAACTGTGTGACCCGACTGTAGCTTTTGTCCATATTTACCTGTGCTGCTTGTACCTTCTTTTGTAAAAGCATCTGCTGATGCTTATACCACAATACTTCTTGTTCAGTCCAGTTACAGTACGGAGTTGGTTCTTCACCTTCACCACCACCGTCTTCACCTTCACCACCACCGTCAGCATTGTTGCCAATCCCACCCCCACCCTGTTCCTCCTCCATGTAATGTGCATCTTCTACATTTTCCTCCTCGTCCTCACCTCCTCCATGCATCTCCTCACCACCCTCTCCATCCACAGTGTGGCATCCATCTTCCTCATCAGCTGGTGCCTCTCGAGCCTTTTCATCTTGTATCGACCTGACACCTCGAGTAGCTACCCCCGTGTAATATATAGGGTTCCTTTGGACGGGGGCGCGTCTATCTACGCTTGATCGAGCATATTGCTTGCTGTATCCTGTACTGGTTGCTTCTGCACTCCTACTTAGAGCTTGTCTTTTCCCGCTCCGATCTTGCGTCTCCCCTCTCCCCTTACTTCCTCTCTTGTTACCACTTGTAGTGTTCGTCATGAGAAGCTGTCTATGAGAAACAGATGCCATATGCTAACACTCTAAATTTTAAGACTTTAAAGTATCCTTGATATTTTCGCGCGTGAAATAAACCCTTATTCTGTTTTATGGTCAACGTCTTGTACTCAAAACGCTTCGAGTTTCGTTTAAACAACATAGTCTTTTTCAATCGATGTTCGAACGTTCGAATACACAACGCAAAACTTTCGTGGTCGCGCGACAAGCGATTGATGACATCGATCGACCTGCGCAGTCGGTAGTGCACGCCAAACTTTCGTGGTCGCGGTCGCGCGACCAGCGGTTTATGACATCGATCGACCGATTACCCTTCGAAACGAATACCGAGTACGCGATACACCGTATGAATATCCCAACACGGGCAGAAGCTTCACGTTACACTCAAGGTGGTTTTTGTATTTTGTGAAGTCCTATGTTTTTTTACTTGGAGGGGAAAAAAAACATGAACAGTACCGGTCCAGCGAAGAGATAATTCCTAAATATTCCACATGCGACA
This sequence comes from Cymbomonas tetramitiformis, assembly GCA_001247695.2. Taxonomy (NCBI): domain Eukaryota; kingdom Viridiplantae; phylum Chlorophyta; class Pyramimonadophyceae; order Pyramimonadales; family Pyramimonadaceae; genus Cymbomonas; species Cymbomonas tetramitiformis. Next base: position 15,813 of record LGRX02031497.1, read on the forward strand.
ACCCCCGCGCTTTCCGTGTCCTAACCCTTCTTGTGGAAAAATATGTGCGACCAGGCGTGGGCTTCATTACCACCTCCGATCGACACTGTGTCGCAAAGTACACCCGGACTCCAATACACATGCAAGTCCCCCTACCCTACACAGCGACAGCTTGCATATTCGTGAAGACCTTGACGATTCTAACAATAATTTTGTCGTAGATCACGTGAACACTCGCGAACCAGAAATAGGCGGAGTACAGGCATCACAGGAGAGTTTTGGAGAACAGGTCGAAAAAAGTGCTTATGAAACTCACCTGGATCAAACATATCCGATTTTCCCAGATGGCTACTGCCCCGCAGTCCTTGTGGTAGGACCAAATCGACGATTTGGTCCTACCACGAGGACCATTGTTCCGATAATTTAATTGGCCATCTCCCGTGATTTGTGGTGTCTAAGCAATGAAAGGTGGTATATATAGGTCCTATATTAATTTATTTGAACGCTGGTTTGGCCTATATCCATCCCATATATCCATGACGAATGCATTTCAAACCTCTACACTCAATTTTTTCAAAACGGATTTTTTGGAACATTCAAAATGTGGCAAATTAGTGACTCGTCTTCAATATTTTTTTACCAATCATATATCAACACTACACCTGCGCGGATACCATCAAATTGAACCTATACATATGTCCCAATCATATTTGGGCGGTAGGCCCGGTTGGAATGCATATATTGGCTCGTTGGCTTGTTGGCTTCCCCTCTAATATATTGGCTCGTTGGTTTCCCCCCCTAAAACAGTGGTCACGCGAGCTGACCAGCCAGCCATCATAATTGCTTGCTAGAGGGCATATATCGCAAGGTTGGTGTGTGCGGCACATTAAATCTTCAAGTATATGTGTATTGCGAATTTCTGAAAGTCTAACATCATCCAAATATCTTATTTTTCGGCTGGCGTGTACATTTTAGAATGGATGAATGCCAATTTCTAAAGTCCGAAATTCACTAAATTCGGAATTTGCATTGTGTTGAACATGCGCCATGCTGAAATAGAGCGGAAATGATGATGAGGGTGCGAAGTAACCGATTCAGTTATCTTATTTGGTCATAAACTCAAGATGTATAACCATGAGCATCACCGTGAGCCCCGCATGTGACTCCTAATACTCAAAATACGGTGGTCCTTGTGGTAGGACCACCATTTTCTTCAAGCTTTTGGTGAAATTACACCCCTAAAGCGTGTCGTTCAACCACACACCTAAAGTCTCATGGGGGCCGCCGCTATAAGAAATAAAATTCATTAAACTCATAAATATCATGTGCAAATGTTACCTGTGCCTCAAATAGTCGATTTAGTGATCGAAACCGCAATTGCCCATTGGTCCTTGTGGTAGGACCATGAATTTGGGTAGTAGCCACAGAGCCTCCACAGCGCGATCCTACGCAGTCGCAGTCTCCATTATCCCCAGACGAAATCGTTATATCCGAAATATTGAAAAGTCTATCTCATCGACTTGGTGACAAGCTTCTGAACCTTATTCACTCTCCAGGTTTCACTCCAGCACAGATCCGGTTTGTCACATCCCTAGATATGTACAAGTACGTGCTAGATTCCAAGGGCAAAAAGTGGGCTCCTCCAAAAAATATGGCGAGACCTGGCGATGGTCAAGACTTATGGCTTCACTATGTTGAAGACCCATGTGTGGAGCTCCAAAAAATTGTAGAGGACCCTAGGAACAGACCGTTTGAGCTTTGCCCAGCCTCACAAAACACACCCTCAAATGAGGACAGCGACCATGTGTATACTACCTTTCAAAGTGGGGAGGCATTCAAGTTGGCTTTTAACTCTATTCCTCCGAAGTCCTTGCTCATACCTTGGAGTTTTTGGGGAGATGGGTCACTTCTTTCGCTTGGGAGCAAGTTCGAGTTCCATCCCATTGTGATTAAATGCCCCGCCCTGCACATCAACGATGTCAGCAGCGATCACGCACGAGGTCTCTTGGGTTTACTGCCTTCACTACACGCTAAGCCAGAGCTCGGTTTGGGAGATAATAGCTTCAAATTTCGCCAACGAAAACGAGAACTCCTCCACGAGTGCCTGGAGGTCATTCTTAAACCACTCAAGGAAGCTTCGTGGAGTGGGGTTGTTATGAAACCTGGTGCTTATCCTCGAACACTGTGCTATCCGTGGTTGGCTTATGTTAATGTTGACCTCCTTGAAGGTTGGAGCCTCGCGTGCTTGAAGATGCATACCCCCGACATACACCGACACGTCAAAAATTCAGAGATCTCAACCAGGTATAGCGAACCAGTGAGCAACTTCAATACACGGCGTAGCAGTGTGCTTGCTCAAGGTGTGGACCTGGCGATCGAGATACGAAACACTGGCGCTCGAGTGTGTGTTGAAAAGGCCAAGCAGATTGAGGATCATTATGGCATTTGGCCGGTCGTGAGTGCGCTTCGTGGTTTTAGGGGTACCGATCCAGTGCACTGTATCTCAAGTGCAGACGTCACTCACCAAGATAACAGTGGAGTTGGGCTACAGCTTACACTAGCACTACTCTATGATATAAAGACTTTTTTCACAAGGTCTTCGAACGTGGTGGGTGTGATCAACTCAAGGTTAGCGCAGCTCGCTAGGCTCAGCGCGGTGGGACTCCCTTCAAATGTGGCGAAGGTGTGGGCCAACATTTATCTTTATTGCCCAAACACAGCTAAACATACCTTTTACCTGTGACCGAGTACCCACATACATATAGATATATGTGCATACCCCATGTTTTTTCATAAGCACTTCCAAAAGGGTTTGTGAAAACCTTTCTTATGTTATTGTATGGTGTGACAGATTGGTGCAGGAAACATAAGTGCACACGAAAGGGCAAGCGTCGTTGCCTACTTGCCTTATGTCCTCGTTGGATTTTTCCCAAACAACTCTCGGGTGGAGGTATTTGTGCTCTACAACGAATGGCGACAGCTCAGAGACATGCGTAAACACTCCCAGCAAAGCCTTGGTACCTTAGCAAACAAACGGATACAAACCCAAAGCAAAATATTGTCTGTCTTCCCTATTCGAAATGCTCAAGAAGGTGGTTGGAACTTTCCAAAGTTTTGGAATATGCGACAGTATGAGCACCGGATCCCTAATGTTGGCAGTGCTAGCTTAACTGACACAGGCTCTGATGAGAGAACCAATAAAAACATCAAGAGTGGTTCTCAAGCCTTAAACAACAGAGTGAATCAAACCAACAACATTCTTATGCGTGAACTCATGGTTAAAGAGGAGCTCGAAGCTATTAAAGCTGCCACAGGTGCATCTCGTGGAGGCTTTGGGATCACACAGCGTGCTGCAGATACCATGGAGTGCGCCTTAACAAAAAAACCTCACCTTGTAAAATATGAAGAACTTCTACAGGGTGATCCCCTTTTGCTGTCAAAAGAGGTCCGTGCTCTCTTAGCAAGTCAACCTGAACTTAAACATTTTGCACGCAAACTGGTTAGTTTCGTTATGGAGGGGGAAAGTGCTGGACACACGGCTGGACGCAGAGTGTACATACATAAAGCTGTAGCAATGCCACCAGCAGAAGACGACTCCGAGGGGACATATATCATCCGTGCAGCCTCCAAGTTCCATGGCGAGCCTAGATTCGATACTGTCAAAGTTAGGATGGCCACCTCCCTAGAGCCAGACCTACCAGATGAATATATGCAAGTGAGAACAATATTCTCCTATTATAGTGCACAGGACGCAGGACTCCGTGAACCTAGAGTGCACGTTGCAATTTTCGGAAGATGGTATCAGAGGATGGGAGTCTCCACGCACCTTCAAAGTATGCGCTTAAAATGGGAAAGTCACAAAGTAGGAAGGCTCACCCTTCCATACCGATATGATTGTATATTTTTAGACAGTATCAGGTTAGAGCGGGTCGTGATAATACCAAACTTTGAAGACTCACCTGGGACTCATGAGGATGCAAAAACTTTTTATGTATATAGAAATTGGGGCTAATAATAACCCGGTCTGCAGTTAAAGTGTTTGTGCTATGCTGTGTGTCTCACAACTTCACAATAGTAGGTACCAAAAAGCTCTTCAAAAGTCTTTGTGCGTGGCCTGATATGCACCTTGCATTTACTGTATATCCTATTTAAAGTTCTTCAAGTAAAGCCCTAGCATGTACCTCCGAAATAAGGGTCCAGGGATACTGTCACCTATGCGCTGAGCTCCCACATGAAACCCAACATCTGCATCTGAGCCTTGGTGCAGTACAAAACCTCCGTGGGATATATGTACTTCAACACCAGTTTGAGGACAAATATACACACCGGAATATGCATCCAGTTGCTCTTGCGTCAACACCTCTTCTGGGTTATCACTAATTATAACGTTGCATATGGGGGTATAGCTGAAACCCTTGTTGGTATCCAAATGTAAGAGAGGGCACCCATCACACGTGCAAGCGCCACTTGAAAAATATGCCTTGCCTTCCATGCCCATTCGCTGGTCCGGGCTCACTTCCTGCACCACCAACTTTGTAAAGAATATATGTGACAGACACAACCACACGCAAGCTATGTCGAAGGCATACACAACACTTTGGATATATGAAAGTAGGGCAAGCATCACAAGGGCACGGTTTATTACCTCGAACAACTTTGTGATTTCTTTTAAGTAGACGTCCTTGTTCATGAAAGAGGTCACCCAGTCAGCAAGCTTGTCAGGCGCTTGTAAAACCTTGCCAGCTTGCAAGTGGAGCTCTTGGAGGAACGCAATTTTTGCGTTCCAGGACTCAAGTTCCATGTCAGCTGGCTGCTTGGGCGGCTTGAATGGGGTATTGGCGTATTGGTCAAACGCCAAGCTAAGCTTGCCTCGCTCACGTTCCCTCAGGCTCCACTTGCCTGATTCCAACAAATATGCTTTATGACCCACCTAGGATATATGTCTCAAGCATAGCCCACGCACACAGATACACTCATATGTTAACACATATCTTAGCACACGCATAGCTACCCACATATTCCAGCACATATATTAGCACACGCACAGATACCCACATATTTCAGCACACATATCTCAGCACACGCACAGCTACCCACATATTTCAGCACACATATCTTAGCACATATATGTGCAAGGGCTCCACTGTATATGCAAGTGACAA
>LGRX02031499.1:0-28732 GCA_001247695.2 Cymbomonas tetramitiformis
GAGTCACGGAGTGCCACCCGAGATGCGACGCGAGCCTGCTGAGTCACGGAGTGTCACCCGAGATGCGACGCGAGCCTGCTGAGTCACGGAGTGCCACCCGATGGCTACTGCCCCGCAGTCCTTGTGGTAGGACCAAATCGATGATTTGGTCCTCACGGAGTATCACCCGAGACGCGACGCGAGCCTGCTGAGTCACGGAGTGCCACCCGAGATGCGACGCGAGCCTGCTGAGTCACGGAGTGCCACCCGAGATGCGACGCGAGCCTGCGCACTGTTTGCGCGTTGTATGTGCCCAGCGTTGAGCAAGCCGGTGTTATATGTGCCTAGCGCTGGGCAAGCCGGCGTTGGATGTTCCCAGCGCTGGGCAAGCCGGTGTTATATGTGCCTAGCGCTGGGCAAGCCGGCGTTGGATGTTCCCAGCGCTGGGCAAGCCGGTGTTATATGTGCCCAGCGCTGCGCAAGCCGGTGTTATATGTGCCCAGCGTTGGGCAAGCCGGCGTTGTAAGTGCCCAGCGCTGGGCAAGCCGGCGTTGTATGTGCCCAGCGCTGGGCAAGCCAGCGTTATTTGTGCCCAGCGCTGGGCAAGCCGGCGTTGAATGTGCCCAGCGATAGGGAAGCCGGCGTTGTATGTGCCCAGCGCTAGGCAAGACAGCATATGATGTGCCCAACGTTGGGCAAGCCGGCGTTGTATGTGCCCAGCGCTGGGCAAGCCGGCGTTATATGTGCCCTGCGTGTGGCAAGCCGGCGTTCTAAGTGCCCAGCGCTGGGCAATCCGGCGTTGAATGTGCCCAGCGCTGGGCAAGCCGGCGCTGCATGTGCCCAGCATTGGGCAAGCCGGCGTTGTATGTGCCCAGCGCTGGGCAAGCCGGCGCTGCATGTGCCCGGCATTGGGCAAGCCGGCGTTGGATGTGCCCAGCGTTGGGCAAGCCGGCGTTGGATGTGCCCAGCGCTCGACAAGCCGGTGTTATATGTGCCCTGCGTGTGGCAAGCCGGCGTTGTAAGTGCCCTGCGTGTGGCAAGCCGGCGTTGTAAGTGCCCAGCGCTCGACAAACCGGCGTTGTATGTCCCCAGCGCTGGGCAATCCGGCGTTCTAAGTGCCCAGCGTTGGGCAAGCCGGCGTTCAATTTGCCCAGCGCTGCGCAAGCCGGTGTTATATGTGCCCAGCGCTGGGCAAGCCGGCGTTGTATGTGCCCAGCGCTGGGCAAGCCGGTGTTGGATGTGCCCAGCGCTGGGCAAGCCGGCGTTCTATGTGCCCAGCGTTGGGCAAGCCGGTGTTATATGTGCCTAGCGCTGGGCAAGCCGGCGTTGGACGTGCCCAGCGCTGGGCAAGCCGGTGTTATACGTGCCCAGCATTGGACAAGCCGGCGTTGTATGTGCCCATTGCTGGGCAAGCCGGCGTTCTAAGTGCCCAGCGTTGGGCAAGCCGGCGTTGGATGTGCCCAGCGCTGGGCAAGCCGGCGTTGGATGTGCAGAGCGTTGGGCAATCCGGCGTTCTAAGTGCCCAGCGCTGGGCAAGCCGGTGTTGGGCAGCACAGTACGGGCAAGCCAGCTGAATACTGGCTGAATATGCGACGCGAGCCTGCTGAGTCACGGAGTGTCACCCGAGATGCGACGCGAGCCTGCTGAGTCACGGAGTGCCACCCGAGATGCGACGCGAGCCTGCTGAGTCACGGAGTGCCACCCGAGATGCGACGCGAGCCTGCTGAGTCACGGAGTGCCACCCGAGATGGGCACATACAACGCACAAACATTCAGTTTCTTGCACAAACTTTCTCTAATTTTGGTCCACTGGGGCGGTAACAACATTCTGGGATGCGCACTTTTCTGCAGCGCGAGGAGCTTCACCTTCGTCCACGTCCTCGGCGCGCACCACTGCGGGGATTTGGCATGCCCGCACTTTCTCCAAAGAAACATGGCCCCGCCTGCGTGCCCTAAGTTTCATGGTGCCGGCGTGCTCTAAGTTTCTAAGTTTCATGGTGCTGGCAATGGTTGGAGATTTGTTGGAACCAGTGACTTACCCCTTTACTCCCAAGGAGCAGGACGTGGTTGGGCTCGTTGACTTCATGGTCGCATCCTTTGGGGTAGTCAGACGCCAACCCATATTCGTCCCCATAAAAGCAACGAACACCGTCGGCAAGTCGAATCAGGACCATCTCGCCGCCATGGGGGTACCACTTGTCCTTATGTTGTGGCCCCGTATATCGAATAAGGGGCACACCACTGGCACCTGCATATTCGCACCCAAGCCTCACCCACCCCAAGCAACGCTGAACGAACAGCGATTGTGTGTCAACCCATATTCCAGGAAAACACAGCACCGCTGTTTATGCTACATCAGGAATTTTAGCGCAAAAGATGCATGCGCTCACATGGCTGAGGGTAAGTAAGCTCTAGATACCTGGGTGGAGCAGGTCGTAAGCTCCAGGTATTGGACAGGTCGAGGTCGTCAATATGCGGCGTCGCACTTCACGTAGTGCACGCCCTCAATAACCACGATGAAAGGATCCCGTGCAGGGGATCCAATCCGGAGCGCACTGGCTGCGAGCTCCATTTGCCTACCAAGGTGCTCCTGCGCGGGCCTGCTCCGCGAATTGGCGTACGTGACCACAGGAGTCACACACACTCTCTCCGGTAAATTTGGGTACAAACCCGGGTTCGCAAATTGCCTAAATAGTCTCTGTGCCACAGAGGCTATGTCAACATTGTTCTCTTGGCAGAACTTGTTGACCAAGAAACAGACGTCGTCGAACGCGACTGTCTCAGGGTGCATGGCATATTGCCGTTGGAGGAAGGTTGGAGTCCTGGGTTGGGTAAAAGATATTCCAGCAGGGGGCATTTCGTTTAAATTATGCCAACAGTATTTTAAATTTCTGAATGCGTGTATTTAGGGCAAAAAAAGAGATTCCGCTTTTGTAAGAGAGGTGCTCCTCCCTCGTGAGCGTCAGCGACAGCTCATCATCGGAGCATATTTTGAAACATGAAACAATTATACAATTCGAATTTTTTTTCCAGACGTGAGACGAGGTAATCACGACATGATGCCAAATCTGATGCACCGAGTGAGTTGATGACGCGTGGACGAACATGGCACGGGCGCATTACTTTTCTTGGAATGTGATCTTGTCAAAGAGTGATTGTCGCGATTCAGACCCAAGACACGAGAGTGACACGAGGCACACGAATGTGCCTCAGATCCGTGACGGGGTGACATCGATGGAGGTGGAAAGAAAAGTAATATCGGGTGACAATAACCAGGCCGCGATTCCTTATGACCAGAAATAGTGGCTGAGTGGCACTCATGAAGTAGAATGTGGCGAAGCTGTGTGATCTCACCGTCATCTGTAGGAACTTTGGCAGTAGGTGGAATATAAAGCTGTCTGCCAAAAATGGTCTTGCGATAGATCAATCCCTGAATGAGCTCGAAATTGCTGACTGACTGTGATGATGTCGATGATGCCAGCTTAGATAATATAGTCTGTGCAAATGTGTCACGATCATACTGAGATATAATAATGTCGTGAAGCTGATGAGCTGATGATGCAGAAATAAGAGCAATGAATGTAGAATCTGTAGACGGAATGTCTGTTGAAGGTGCCTCGCCGACGTCTATATATTGCACACAATCAGTGAGTTCAAAGAGTGTAGAAATACGGGTAAGTGCATCTGCAACCTTATTCTTCTCGCCAGAAATGTGCTCTATTCGAAAGTTGTACTCGGAGAGCTCATCCAACCACCTCGCCTGTTTGGGGCTTAGTGTGGATTTGGACTGGAAATAAACCAGTGGCTGATGATCTGAGCGAACGATAGTCTTAGGAGCTCTCAGCAAGATGTGGCGAAAGAATCGGAAGCCCTCCACAATGGCAAATAGCTCGATCTCAGGAATAGGCCAGCGTCTCTGTGTATCAGAAAGAGTGACGCTGTGATAGCCACATGGCTTCATACCTTTTCCTTGATCCTGTAATACTACTTGACCAACGTGTGTGCCTGATCCATCGACCTCCATAATAGATGGCAGTTTCTGATCTGGAAGCTGTAGTACTGGAGCATGGCAGATGACCCTTTTGAGATTATCAAATGCCTGCTGCTGCTCAGATTCCCAGACAAACTCTGCATTATCCTTAAGGAGACGATTGAGCGGCTCGGCAATCTTGGAGAACTTTGGTATAAATCTCCTAAACTGGCCGACCATGCCCAAGAATGACCGAAGAGATGGCTTGCCATCTTTAGCCATTCGGCGTAGAGGCTGTTTACCAACGGTTGGACCATATGACACTGGAGGCTGGATAGTCATGACTGCACGGATTCTGTCTTCGATGATGGATAGGCCTGCCTCTGAGATATGGTGTCCGATAAAATCGATGGATCTGACGAACAGCTCAACCTTAGAAGGCCTGATGTAAAACTGATGATCTCTGCAGCGTTGTAAGAACTGTCGAACATGCTTCACGTGGCTGTCAAAATCTGGACTGTATACTATGGTGTCATCCATGAAAATGACCAAGAACTGATCGATGAAGTCAAAGAATGCTCGATTTCCAACACGTAGAGCGGTCGCAGGAGCGTTAGTTAACCCGAAAGGCATCACTGTCCACTCATATGAACCGTATCTGGTACGCATTGTTGTCTTGTGAATGTCGTCTGGATGTATGGGTATCTGATGGAAGAACTGATTGAAATCAAATCTGCTAAACCATCGTGCCCCCTTAAGTTGTTCAAGAAGGGTATCGTGAGGTGGCAATGGATACGTGTCCTTTATGGTGATGTTATTAAGGGCTCGATGATCACGGCACATCCTCCACTTCCCCCCTGGCTTAGGAGCGAAAATGATTGGACACCCATATGGTGATGATGATGGACGAAGGATACCCAGCTCGACATATTTGATAATCTGTCGTTTGAGCTCCTCCATCATAGGAGGCACCGGAATAGTACGAACTGGCTGTGATGGTGGCTTATGCCCAGGTTCGATGTTGATGCGATGATATCCACCTTCAAACCGTTCTGGCCTATGGCCACTTGGAAGATCCTCCTGGAAAATATCTGAAAAGTCTTCTATGATTAGATCACGTGCTGCTGTGACCTTTGGGTCTTCCATAGTGGTGTCTGAGTCTGCTGCTGCCATGACCAGTTCACCATCGACCTCTGAGAGAAAAAAGAGATAAGCTACGGCTTCTTCAGCCGACCCACTGGATCGTATACGTCGTAGGTGCTTCCTCATAGTGGTGGCGCTGACCAATTCCGTTTCAGGAAGGTCATCTGAATCTGGAGTCTGTTCAACTCTGGACAGAACTGTACGAACACTGGAACCTGATGATGAGTGTTTCCTGGTGATCGTCATATTCTTGGACTGGAAGCAAGTCAATGTGTGGGTTCCTTCTTTCCAACCAATCCTGTCCCAGGATGACTGTTAAGGGTTTCATATCAATGATATAGAAATCTTTTGTATCCTTATACTTACCCAGCGTGAATGTAGCATTGGGAAGATAGGATGTACAGGGTAATTGGCTTCCTCCAGCCAATCCCACTGAGAATGATGATGAGTCTGTTGGTGATATACCAAGCTGAGAAGCGAACTGTCTATCGATAAATGACGATGTAGCTCCTGGATCTACCAAAATGTGAGTACTCTGTCCATATACTTTCCCTTTGTACAACAACAGCTTCTTCTGAGATTTCAGCTGTGTTGTCTGAGACCGCATCTGTGCGATGTGTTCTGAGGGAGTATCCGCCAGTGTCAGGCTGGAAAGGACTTCTTCTGAGATACTCTCAACCCGGCCACTTGCTTCAGATGCATTTTCAGGCTGATTTATCGTTGGGGTGCCCTCATCACTGGCACCTGTGCAGTACCCGGAGAGTTTCCCTGAGGAGCTGGAGCTGATGCTGGAGCTGGAGCTGGAGCTGCAATTGCTGCATTGATGCTCTGCTGATTCTGTAGCTCCTTAACCAGGGTGTTGACTGTCTTTAGGAGTTTGTTAGACTCACTTTTGCCACCCTGATTATTATGTTGCTGCTGTGCTCTGTATGGATTTTTAGCTGGAGGATTGCCTTTTATGGGTTTCCCTTCTGGTGTCTTGTGGAAAAGCAATCCTTTGTGACGTGATTGGTACGACCACAACGTTGACAAGGCTGGGAAGAAGATGATGCTGATCCCTTTCCTTTTCCTTTTCCCTTGCCTTTTCCTTCGCATTTTCCTTTATTCCTCTGGGAATTCTGGTTGGCATTCTGATTCTGGTTGCCTCGATTCTGATTGGATATGTCATATGGCTTATTGCCACGGCCCTTGTCCTTGTCTTTTCTGACTGGGCCTCCCGACTGTTCCTTTTGTCCCCTATAGTGAAGGGTCTCTGCCTGCTTCGAATGAACTACATAATTCAAATCGAGCAGAATCTGTGTGGTCTGTGCCCACGACAGGTTATTCCTTTCATCCTCTGTCAGAAATCTGAGATGAAACTGTTTCCGAAGGTCTGATTCCATGTTACTGATGAAATCCTTGATCAAGACATCATCCAAATCAATTGATGCTAAAGCAGCCAATGATGTGAATGTGCGTAGGTAATCTGCAAAAGTCTGGTTACCCTGATGCAGTGCCATAAGATGCTTTTTGGCAACTGATCGCTTGTGGGGATTTCCGAACTGTCTGAGGAATGTATTTCTGACATTTTCATACGTGGCATCTGGTGTTTTAGCCACGACCTGAAAATAGTGTCTGTCATTATTCTGAATGAACGTGAGGAAGACTGTGATGAGATCTTTATCTGGTGCACCTGGATATGTAAACTGAAAATATCTGTCTGCTGTCTCTATCCAAATCTCCGCATCCTGTCCGACTTTGTACTCCTTTGGTGGATTCATTTTCACCTTAGGGACAATTGCGGCTGGAATTAATGCTGCGGTGGCCTGAACATCATCTGGATCTGCAAATGCAGGCGGGGGATTATCCTGTGAGTAATCCTCATCTGGTTCCTTAGGCTCGGTCTCTGGATCTCTGTACCGACTCATGCCTGTCTTCATTCTGTTGATGGCATCGAAATATCCTATCTGATCATATCGGGTCTGTGTGTCAGCATAACCCTTTAACCATGAAGGTATTTTGAATCTGCTGAAATGATCATAAGAACCCAGAATGTCAAAGTACCACTTATTAGGATCAATATCGATAGCTGGAATAGCTGCTGGTTCTTCTGCCATCTAAGATAAAACACCACACCAACAAAACCTTCAAAATGGATGTGTGTGTGTGATATATATATATATATATTGTACATGCATTATTTTTGTACATTGATATAATGAGGTGAAGTATATATATGGTTCCACCTTCTTCCCCCCTCAAGGAAGTGTGAACTCCACAGGCAGTTGTCAAGTGCCTATTACCTCGTCAAATAGCATGCAATTCCCATAGGAAGCAGGTGTACGGTTATTGGGCTGTTGCCCTACAGTTATTGGGTTGTTGCCCGATATATTGGTCATGAATATGCTGATTTCAGCATGACCAAAATGCCAAACACAGAGTGTTTCGCTATTATATAGTGGCATTTTAGGGTGTGTAGGGTTACTATGACCCTTATCACCTATAGTGATATTAGGGTGTTATATGGTATCAGTAACACCTAATTATATAAAATTTAAGCAGTATGAACATTTCTTGAAGGAATTAAAGCAAAACTGCACTTAATATATCAATGTTTACCACGTGGTATCTAGGAGGTATGTTACACCCCCTATAACATACACGTGATTTTCAGGGTGTTACAGGGTGTTGCAAGTGCTGAAATATTTTGGGCATATTTACCAATAGGTGAAAAATTGGATCAGCGAAAAGAAATTGACCCAAATTTTCATTTTGAAATCATGCGTGCGAGTTTTTCACGCATTCGGCCACTGTGTACACCCCTAGGTGTTACACACAAGATTTTAGGGTGTTACATGAGATATGAATGTGCACACAATATTTTTCAGGTACCTTAATAGGTATAAAATGATATTCCGTGAAAAAATCGAGTCCAAATTTCAATTTTGAAATCTCCCGCAATGGGATTTTACCCATTTTCACTGTTTTTGGCCATATATATATATATATATATAGCAATGTGTACATCTTACATAACTCATGTAACATATCTCACTTTTACACATGATATTTTTCATGGCATTTTCGTGAAGATATGTGATGGTCAACACATGGGGTTTTGCTGATTGAAACCCACGACCATGCAAAAAGTGGTGATAATGTGTGTTTTTATCAACAATGACTAATAGTCACTGACAGATGTCTGTCAGATAGTTCTTAACTTACTTAGGATTATCAACTCCGTAGATGACCTTTTCAGGCGAGATTGCTCCTTGCTTGGTTTTGTCGCCTGTCTTTGGCAGTCGATCGCATCGCAAAGTCTCACGAGTGAGTCTGTTGGAGATCTGCTTTATATCTTTGGATCTATAATAGTTCTCTGGGTGGTGTTGCCACCCAGATACTAAGTAGTTGGAGCAAATGCTCATAGTATTTCTATTATCTACTTTGTCAGATATCATGTTGAATTTCTGATTTACTGTACAAAGTATGCACTGAATTGTGATCAGGTTTCTGATTCAATTGTCATGATGCATAAGTAGATAATGAAGTTGCTCCAGCGATTGTGTGGGATGCATGGACAGTGCTCAACAGTGACCAACTGTTTATTTGAGCACTGTATACTGCCTTCGGGTCTGGAGATATTCTCCATCCAGGCCTTCAGCAGGTTGTTTTATCCTGTCCCATATGTATCGCCATCGCTTGACATCCAACACGCACATGTGTTTGTTGGATGGTATCTATGTATCATATGTTGATATAATACTTGATCATATACACTTAGTGAGTCAGTGTAATGTCAACATACATAATGATGTCTGTGACTTATGTATTGTGTAGGTACTTTCTGATTTAGTACACTAAAGCAAATTGATTTATCATATAAGATGATCTGTATACCAATGAACAGCATGTGGCTAACATGATATATATCAATTTGGTTAGTGGTTGTAATCCTGCATATCTCATCGTGAATGACGAGTTGATTGGTATATTTCACACATGGCTCCGGTGAGTATTCCTTTCATTGATCAACAGTAGAACAGTATCCCATCCCAAATCCTGCGTCAGGAAATACTGAGCTAATTATTGTCTTAATGATCATGATCGGCACCTTATACCAAGTGGGTTCGTTTATAGTTTAAACTTGCACAACAGGTATGCTATGTGATATATTAATGCAACATCTGGTATGTATATGAGATGTGCATATCTACAGTGTAACATGGTTGTATTGCTTATTCAACCCCCGGTTCCATAGGGTACAAGCCTATGGTCGGTTAGGCGCGGACAAACAGTCACCAAGTCGATCGACAGAACTATATGGTGATTTAAAGTAAGCCCTTACTTTTTAAATTTGCAATACTTCCATGATGCACTGTTATATATGCCTATGTATGCCAACAGTTATCGTGATCAAGTTGGATGTATACATGTGTGCATATATGTCACAGTATAACATGGTGGTATTATGCTGCATGGTATTGCTGCATGGTATTGTGCTGCATAGTATTGCTGCATGGTATTGTGATGCATGGTATTGCTGCATACACTTGGTATATACTGTATGGATGGTGTATGCTGCATATGTGGTGTATGCTGCATATATGATGTATGCTACATGGTACATACACATATGACTGCACAGCATCAATATTCATCTGATGTTATATTATGTGTCCGACTGCAAACTTTGTATGTACATTTGCCAGTAATTGAACAAACATCATCTCTGTATGCTATGTGCGCGCGTCACAGATATTGAATAGCGTGCTGCATATATGAATTATGCGCCCTCATCGCGCGTCCTCTGAGCATGATGAAATCATTGCAGGTGTGCGCATATTCTGACAAGCTAAATCATCGTATGCGCGTCGACAAGCGATTTTTGCAAACCATTTGCAATAACGAATTATGTATGCGCGCTGCACTGAACAATTAGTGCGAATAGCGAATCATCACTGTCGCTGCGGAGAGTGAACATTTATGTCGCCGGTATGTGTCGCATGGTACGAATGCCATCGCGCGTACGGATCATACATACTGATGACGATTTAATCATTCGCGCGTCCGTATGTCGCATATCGTACCAACCCTGCGAATGATAACAGCATATCTGTGCGATCTGTATACAGTGAACACACCTTGTCGCCGTTATTTCTGACGATATTTATGCGAGCGATATTGCGAATGCGTTCGCGACGGTAATTCCTCGCGCACTCCGTTCGCTGTTGAATCTGCAGCGGATGTTATTATTCGATATATGGTCGTATATGTGCGATCGTTGTCGCCTGTATGTATGCGCGAACCTGTTACATACACAATATACAATATACAATATACAATATATCTATTGCTGCACTGCACACACTTATGTGTCCTCGTTCGTCGCCTGGACGAGTAGAATACCAATGTCAAGGTTGTATGTTCAACCTTTCAGACTATGCGGCTGCTATTGAACAGTAGCAACTCGCAACAAGTATTAGTGGGTATGAGTGCAGTCTGATATCCAGAATCTACTGCTTGAGCTCAATGCTCTCTCATATACGCCAATGCCCCCACGCTTCTCAAGCGTTACCACTATCGGGTTGTGAACCCGAGGGCATTGGGTGAACTAACAGTATCGGCTGATCGAATTAGCCATATGATACCCGCATGGTGTTCAATTCATGCTTGAAGCGAAGACGCGTCCTTTCAGAACAGTTTGTTCTTCAAGAACTGTCTTGCTTCATCATCGAGATGCTGTAATCAGCCTCTCGATGACAGATGTCACTCATGGTGAGTGGATGACAGATAGTATGACTGTACATGTCATAGTCGACCGTACTGACGATACTCGACGACTGTATGCCATTATAACATATGACATGACATGTCATGACATGACATGTCATGACATGACATGACATGACATGACATGGTATGACATGTATGACACGTATGACATGTATGACACATATGTCATCGGTCATATCCCCGACCCCCCACCCCCACACTCCGCTCCCTCCACCCCCGCCTTCCCGACCCTCCACCTCCACCTCCTCTGCTGCTTCTCCGCCGGCACGGCCTTTTTAGCGCTCTGCGTAGTTTTGCCTTGCCGCGGTTTCCTAGGTTGATATGACATAGATGAGCCTTTCGGGGTGCGCTATGAGGATGATTCCAGCTCCCTCTGTTCTTGAGTTCTTTAGTTGCTTGCTTGCAGGATTTCAGCGGACTCGTGACTTTGTCATTATTCTCAGCGTAAATGTTATATTATTCATCATATTTTTTCAACATCTTCATCCAACTGCGTGATTCAACAACTTTCGATTCAACATTTTCTTTTAATTGCGCCGCCAGAGCACCTGCGCCGACAAAAGGACACTATTGTATTACCAGATGTGATGACGCAGGCATGTGGTTGAAACGTGCGTGCGTTAAGGCAGCACACCCCGTCATCGACGACAGCGATGACGAGGACGTCGATGCAGTAGATACTTGCGATTATTCTCACCTTGAAGAAGATGATGAAGCTGTAGATGAAGACGCACTAGTCGCTCGAGCAATTCCTCGCCGTCGCACGCGGGGAAGCAGCCTGCGACAAGGAAGATCACAAAGTCAGCAGGTAAAAATGCGGTGAAAGGCAAAGCGTCAACTCAAATGTACCACGAGTTTTCGATCACTTTCTCACGTCTGGGAGAAGACCTACCTCTGGTTGAATTCCACAAGGGCGTTGACTGCCTCGATGTTGTACTTTCGTATTTCACCTGCGTGTGTGAACAAGGCGACGAAGAAGGTTATATTGCCACGCTCAAGCAACTGGTGGCGGTTATGATATTTGTAAGCGGGCCCTTCACACCGGCCTCAAAGCAGCACTGGGATGGTCTGGCGTGAACAAGCAGTCAACGTGGAATCTAGTGGTGAAGTACCGAACCTGCAACAACAAGGTTTACTCTAGGCTGGGGATGATTGGGTATTGTTATAAGAATGTGGCGCACCTAGTGGACAAGTTGGCCCGGAACAAGAATGTCAGCGACAAGGACATTACGGCGGGCCTGGATACGTACCTTCTTTATGGCAGTTCGCAGCTGAAGGGGCGAATCGAGCTCACGCGCTTCAACTTGTTCGGCAAGGCAGATCTCTTCCGTAGATTCAGGATGCAGAGGAAGTTCGCCTCCTTCCGCAGCACTCTGAAGAGAATGGTATTCGCTACAGACTTCATTATGGACGGGCGCGGATATCTGAGGAGAGATGCGAGGCACTGTGGAAAATGTTAATTATGCCTGCACTGACGAGAGACTCTGATATTTTGGATGTCCTCTTCCCAGGCAATAACTCCAAGTTCGATAAGACGAGGTACATGGCATGCCAGATGCCAATCTTCCGTAAAATTTTGCCATTGCATCCTGATCGTTCATTTTTAAAACTCTTTTTACAAATAAGCATTTGCCGATTTGTTAAAAAAAGGTGTGCAGATATTTCAACAACCAGTTGGCCACCTCGTCCAGTGACATCGTTCAGATGACCTACGAGGACGACTCTGACGTGTCCGATGAGGAAGATCTCCAAGAGGCCCGGAGATTAGACTCTAGGATGAGCCTCCCACAAGACGGCCGATCTTTTTCTGCGGCCCAGGCCGAGCAGATGGCCGATGGAGCAGATGAGCCCACTGATTACGCGCCCACTGTGACACATGACCCAGAAGGCCCTGACATTCTCCTTGTTGACCCTGCTACGGATATTGATACTGCTCCAGCTGTGTCTTCACACACGTATGAAGTCACGCCTGGGTTTGGTGTTCATGACCCACGCCTTCTTGCCAGTGTGACTATGGCAACACCTGTAGTTAATGTCACACCGCCCAGAGAGCAGCAATATTTTATTCCCCAACCCTCCGTAGCCGAACAGGTTATTGAAATTTTAGCCAGTGAGGTAGCATAACATGTCACTGTCAATCTGGCAGCCCCTGTTTCAGATTTAACGATTAGGACATCAACTTTGACCCCTGTATGCCAAGAGATAGCCGATACTTTCCTTGGGGTTCTACAAACAAGAGCAACCAATAAATAGTGTAATACTGTTTTTCTATATCAGTTTATCCAATTGGTTTTTTACACCTATTTTGACGATATGTAGACGAGTCATGCCAATTTTTATTCAAAAAGTTGATAACTTAATATCAAGGATTTTACTCCGACTTGCCATTAGTACCTCACAAGTTTATTTTTGCGGCTTTTTGCCTATCCACCAATTAACTGCTCGTTTCTTTTTAAATTAGCGGCCTTTTTTTTTCTCGACTCAAATTGTATATTTATAAAATCAATCATGTTGACACAGTACATGTAATTCCATTGGTTCCTTGCTTGCTCTCGGGCTACGTGTATTCCGTCCGACATCTCACCACATTTGCCCAAGAAGATAACCACGTGCTTTACATCCCGTGATTCAAGATCGCCATGGTATGTACGAGTTTCACACAGAGACTTGCCCTATAATGTGAAGTACAATGTGATAAGGTTCGATACAGTCCGAACAGTAGGTGTCCCGGGTCAATACGTCGTAACTTTCAAAACCTTCCAATTGACGATATCTTTATCACTTAAGACTAGTCAGAAATGTCGAGCGGGCATAAGAGGTCAACTCAGGTATGCAGTTCATTATTACCATGGATTATGCTGCCTCTCTCACCAGAGGTGTTACTGCAAATGAACTCTAATCAACTCTCTGATCACAAGGTTATTCAAATATTGACAAATCCCACAAATTGTATGCTGTTGACACCTATGTTAAAACCACCTTTTCCACCCTAAGTAAGAGGATTATGGAAACCTGCCCTGAAGCCACCACCAAATCAACCTTACACTAAAACAATGAAGGGAAAGGCCACCGGAATACCCTGGTGATATGTAACAGTGATACTGCTGAGTGTTCAGAAAACCTCAGAAAATGCAAATTATCTTGAGAGCAGACCTGATATATTCTTTCCTAGCCAGTTGTTTAAGTTTGAAACACTGCTAAAAAAGACTTACTCGTCTACTTGATGTACTGACTTAACCACCTGAAACCCTCTCCATATCCTGCGCTCACACCACACAACAGCCACGTCAATGTCATCAGGGTTTGAAATTATTTCACAACAGGCTATTTTCACAAGCAAAGCATGCGCAGGTCTTTGAACATAATCACCGCTTACATCAGACAAACACTTGCGACCTGACAAGTGCAAAGCAAGGACTTTCCTGATCCCAGCGAAGAACCCAGCACTGTACAAGCTGACGTGTAGTCATGAACCAACTACGACAGGCAGTAGGGTTTCTCCAAACAACACAGGGACTGGTTGTAAAAACAGACATGCATCCCACTATCGTCTGATAAGTTACGACACAAGCCAACGCTTTAAAAGCAAGGAGCGAAATTAGTTCGGTTAACTATATGCACCAATGAAATTCTGAAGATGTTGAGCAGCGCCCAAAGAGTTAACATCAAACGAAATACGATCTTGGCATTCATCCACTCATGACATTTATTATGTCGTAATTCAGAAATGTTGGCAGACGGGATATATCCTTTCCACTTTTTTCGAGGCCCAACAGCTACAAGCATGAAAATAGTCTTGTATGCAACAAAGCACACGTAAACGCCCCGAATAGACATATGAGATCATATTGTCAGAGGCGGTACGAAAACGGACTGGAGGAAAGAACTTACCCATGCGGCGAACCACACTGCACATGAAAACTTCAATGGGTCGCATGTTGGTTTCTCCAAGACTGACCTGCGTGTATACAAAAAGATTGCGTCACAAAACCTGAATATCTTCCACAGCTTGCTCGCACCAAAAAAGGCGAAGATCATGAACTGGAGGTGAAAGGAATCTTGCTTGTAACTTCGTTACCTTTCCCTTGCCTGTCGTGTAGTTTGTGAGTCCGAGGCAGTGACGGAGCTCATCCTGCACCAGAAGGCAGCTCGAAGAAAACTTGTGAAAACTTTTGCCAATATTCAATATCAAGTGCAAGGCAGATAACTTCGGGCTTCGGCACTGACGGCGCTTTCAGAGTTTGTTTATCGCAACAGGAAAAAGTCTACACGGTTAGGATGCTCTGAAGTTCTTCCTCGGGAAAATACCACTCGTATTTCGCACCACACCTTGATCCGGAAAGTCCATAGCGTATGCAGGCATAAGACTCTTAACGCGTTATCGCTCACTGCAGGATACCAAAGGCGGCACTTGTGAAGGCTTTACCTCGCTGGCGGCAGCAGGGTAGTCGATCTTGTTTCCCAAAACTAAGAAGGGGACGGTGGCAAGAGCGTCATCAGATAGCAGACCATCGAGCTCCTTTTTGGACTCCAGAAAGCGCTCTTTATCGTACGCATCCACCAAAAATACGATGGCGTCCACCTACAACGGACCGGACGGGTCTCCCCCTAAAGATCGCGAACAAAGCGTTCGACACGGAACTCGAGGCTAGGCACCAGCGCCAGGGAACACATAGCACTTATGCGCCAAAGTTGAAACACAAAGGGAAGCATATTGGAAGCCGTGGGCAGTCTCTCCAGTCGCTTCCAGGCAAACGAAACAAAACGAAAAGGACGATCATGTACAGAAATCGCCGTGATAATCCCCTTGAGGCTTTGATGGGACGAGATCCTGTTTCGGAACTCAGTCGGGATGTACACGGTAGGCCAAAGAAACAAGCGAAGTATGAGAACAAAGCGTGCGGAGTTATTTGGCGCAAGGTCCGAGCCCTAAGCTGCTAACTCGCTGTAGATCGAGATTTGGAGGCACGAATCACAAGCTAGTTGCGACGCACGTGCGGTGTTGAGCGGTGACAAATATATGAGGATATATAACACACATAGGTTGCAACCATTCGTAGTCAGTTTCACCTTTGCGTAATAGTCTTTCCACACTCGCCGGGCGATCTCGTGACCACCAAGGTCGAACGCCCTGAATTTAATGTTGCCGATTGAAAGCTCCTGCATCAAAATAGTAAGTGGGTTCAAATACATACAAATTCAGAGATATGTCCTAATAACTTGTAAGAACGCCGAGCGAAAGAGACCCGCGAGGGTCTCAAGCCATAGCAAGAGCACAGTAAAAACGCTCGATGCAGGAGGTTGCGGAAAATACTACAAGCTATACTTATCGGAATGCGATAGAAAAACATCATGAGACTTGGATAATACCTCGGAGGTAGGATACTGTGTCGGCTGGTGCTGTTGCAGGCGTTCGTCCTTAAGCATATGCATTAGTGTCGTCTTTCCTGCGTTATCAAGCCCCTGTGGAAGCGTACCAAGAGCGACGTCGCATGAATCAGTATGAAAATTTCTTGACAGAATTGAAGCTGGAGAACGAATACCTAACCGACGTGGGTGTCCATGCAAGAGGAGCGACGGCCAAAGCAGCTGGGAAGCAAGTCACTAGGAGCTCACCAGGAAAAGGATTTTGGCATTCTTCTGCCACAGACCTAAAGAGGCCAAGACGTCATAAAACCAATTCATAAAGAAAGACATTATGCCAAACTCGTTTTATCCCTTTGCCTGAGCTCGTGAATCCCTCTCTGCTGATTCTGCCAGTAAGTCTTCGCTGCAGCCGATGTGATGAGCTGCGCTTAGAAAATGTCAACGAATGACCGGATCACCGGAAGATGTTGCTGTTGTGTCCAGTGGTTGATGATGATGTCGACTTTTCGTGTCAGTGAGTCCCGAGTCGGACTCGGACGGGAGTGCGCAGTGGCAATCGAGACCTCGAGTGTCTGACTGTGGCCCGTGGCCTGTGACCCGTGCTACACCGAAACTTGGGAAAGCAAATGTGTTGATCGCAGCGATTTCATTGGCTCCTGTCGCGATTGTCATCCAGCGATGTCATGCGAGGTCATTATTTGTGAAATGCCAAAAAGCAAATAATCGTCCAACATTTGGGACCTCGAAGAAAAAGAAATGTTTGAAATGTTGCAAAGAAACAACATTTGCACCAAATGTCACCCAAATGTCGCCTGGGACAAATCCTGGATCATCAGATCAAAAAATCGGGAACGGTTCAGAGAGACCACCGGCTAGCTGGGGTGCGAAGATCGTGTATCGCTGGACTAGAATATGCTGCATTTTCCAATCACAGACACTATTCAAGATGGGGTCGTCTAGTTTTCGACGTGGAGTGTTCCACATGCTTCCGCTCGCCCGGAAAATCAGAATTATGCACATATACTGTGTCTGACGCGCGTTTGCCCGAAATATTCCTTTTTAAGTCGTTTCGCACGTTCGATCAAGCGAATGTCGATTTTAATCTGATCGCGCGGACTGTGATTTATAAATTTAATAGCTCGTCTGAAAATGATCGCTGGGTCATACGGAGACTGTATGACCCGGCGAAACGAATCTTATTTGCTTCTCGACAGTGTACCAAAATCCGGTGTAGCACGGGCGGTGTCATTTGTCATGCAAGATGCTGCTGCTGCTGCTGCTGATGATGCTGCTGCTGATGCTGATGCTGCTGCTGCTGCTGCTGCTGATTGCTGCTGTCAGTGTCACTTTGACTTTCGAGTCATCCATAATTATCATAATAATAATATAACATTTACGCTGAGAATAATGACAATGTCATAAGTCCGCCGGTAATCCTGCAAGCAGGCAACTGAAGAACAGAGGGAGCTGGAATCATCCTCCGCTCGTAGCGCGCCCCGAAAGGCTCATCTAGGTCAAGTCAACCTAGGAAGCCGCGGCAAGGCAAAACTACGCAGAGCGCTAAAAGGTCATGCCGGCGGAGAAGCAACGGAGGAGGTGGATGTGGAGGTGGAGCGAGGCTGCATAAGTGATGGGAAAAAGGGCGGAAGCGGCGAGGAGGAGCGGTGGTGGAGGGTCGGGAAGGCGGGGGTGGAGGGAGCGGAGTGTGGGGGTGGAGGGGCGAGCTAGGGGTAGGAGAGGGGCTCCTACCCAAAGGGGGGGAGGAGGTGTTAATCAATTATTCATCTGAGTGAGGAGAAGGGGAAGAGATGAAAAAATCATTCAGGAGGTTAAAGAATAAACATGTTTGCTCTTTCAACAGCTTCTTCTTCTGTGATACCAGTAATACGGTTGAGTGTGGTTCTGAGAGGGTCATGGTTCTCGATTCTAGCATTACCATTAAGGAAGGCATCTCGTCTCATGGTTCTCGATTCTAGCATTATGACAAGAAGTGAGATATATATATGTCGATATATATATGTCGAATGCGTGTGTGCAGAACAGTCTCGCAGGGGCAGGTGTTCTCGGATACTAAGATGATATAAAATACTTAGGTGAGTGTTTTATAGCACGCTGACAACCGTGACAACGGACACTGGTGACACCTCGGGCTGAGGGGTGACAGACAGGAGACCCACTGTGCCCCCCCATTACAGTGGGGTGGGCAAGATTGGGCTTCCCGTGACACCACCTCACCCCGTGGGGTTGAGGTGTCACCAGGCAAGGAGGCAGGAGCACTGCAAGGTCTAGGAGCCAAACTGGCTCGAGCAATCCGGCATGTGCCATCCCAAGATGTCCACAAGTCTGCTGCTAGGTGAATCTAAAGAGCTCAGTTCCCTCGAGGATCAATCACAAACCGTACAGGCATGGAGAAGGGTCTTTGCTGAGCTGTGCTGTTGTCATTTTGCTGGCGGCGGCGTCACCCTCGATCGCATGCGTCAAGCGCCAGTGAGGCAATACTCACCCCTACAACGTTCAACCAACGCCGGTGCGATGCCACAGCCAAAAGCGGCCTGGCACCACCAGAGCGGATGCGTCAACGAAGAGGGGGCAGGGGGATGGAAGGTGAAAAATGCGGCGTGCCCCCACTCTGCCGCCAATGAGCGCGCAAGCAGAGGGGAGAATCGGTGGGGTTGGTGTTGTAACCCACCGCACACCACCACACAGAGGCCAAGGGGCATGAAGGGTGGAGCGGAGAGCGGAGGATGCTGCGGACGCAACTCGTCGTGCTCAGAGTTGTCGTCATTGGCGAAGGCGATAGACTCGATGTTGGTGTCTGGTGCACAAGCACCACCAGACACCACCAAACCATAGCCAGGTGCAGGATGCCGTCGATGGACTCGAAAAGATGCCAACGCTGAATGAGCAGTGGGCATGCGCCACGGGCGTTGCTGTCCAGAGTGTAGGGCACGTAGTTGGGAATTTTGGAATTTGCGTAAAAACAACGGGGCACAACTGTAGCCCAAATTGTCAACGGTTTGGTGATAAAATTTTGACGCGGCCGCGATCTTCAACGGTGGCCGAGGTCGAGATGTAGTTGCTGTCGGCGACGTGCGACAACTGCCGGCGACGTGCGGCGGTTTTCAAGGAGTTTCGACGTGCCCTCCAGGGATCAAAAGTAATCAACGAACACCCACAAGTGGTGGCCGATAACCTGACAAGAAGTGAGATATATATATGTCGATATATATGTCGAATGCGTGTGTGCAGAACAATCTCGCAGGGGCAGGTGTTCTCGGATACTAAGATGATATAAAATACTTAGGTGAGTGTTTTATAGCACGCTGACAACCGTGACAACGGACACTGGTGACACCTCGGGCTGAGGGGTGACAGACAGGAGACCCACTGTGCCCCCCCCCCTTACAGTGGGGTGGGCAAGATTGGGCTTCCCGTGACATTACCATTAAGGAAGGCATCTCGTCACTCATAGTGAGTGTGGTATCTGCACAGTCTGGAAAGTTTCTTTAGGAGAGGCTTCAGTCTTCTCTGGTGGACCCCTATCATAGGGGACGCCCCATCACCAGCAGGAGCACGCCGCGTTGCGGTATCCCGCAGACACTGACCCGCAGCCCATCTTGGCTCGGGAGCAACGTCTGGTGCGGGATAACAAAGCCACGGACTGGACGCCCACCGAGGAGACCAGGAAGTTGTCCCTGTATAACCGGTTGGACCCAGTGTTTTACATTGCGGTCAAGGTGCGGTACCCTCTGGCTGCTGACCTAGCCCACGTATCTCTGGCGTCTCTCCGCTCCCTTGTGGTGGAGATTTTTCAGGCTTGGGCGCAGACAGACACGGTGAAGAGCCGTCGCACGAGTGAGAATGGCTTAAGTATGTGTCACAACTATAATGGAATATTTCTATGATGTTATGTAATCGCTGTGGAATCGCAGGAATTTAAAAAATACAACTTTTTTTCATTTTCCCAAAAAAATATTTTTTCAGGGTGAAATCGCCGAAAAACCGTTGTTTTTAGCTTGATTTGGCGTCCTACTCCATTATGCGGGTGAGGAGTGCAGCGATTCGTGGAATTGAGGGGTTTCACATATCACGTAATTAATCCTGATGGTCACCGCAATTTGAAATTTTGAAAAAAAAATATTTTTTTGGCTCAAATCGGTCGAAAATCGCGGTTTTTTGCCTGTTTCGGCCTGTCGCGGGCCTGTTTTGGCGTTCTACGCCACTCGGCGTGTGTGGAGTGCACATATTCGTGGAAATGAGGGTTTTCACATATCACCTAAGCACTCCTGATGGGAATCGCAATTTGAAATTTTGGAAAAAAAATATTTTTTGGCCCAAATTTCAACAGAAATCGATTTTTTTGCCTGTTCCGGCCTGTCGCGGGCCTGTTTTGGCGTTCTACGCCACTCGGCGTGTGTGGAGTGCACATATTCGTGGAAATGAGGGTTTTCACATATCACCTAAGCACTCCTGATGGGAATCGCAATTTGAAATTTTGGAAAAAAAATATTTTTGGGCCCAAATTTCAACAGAAATCGATTTTTTTGCCTGTTTCGGCCTGTCGCGGGCCTGTTTTGGCGTTCTACGCCACTCGGCGTGTGTGGAGTGCACATATTTGTGGAAATGAGGGTTTTCACATATCACCTAAGCACTCCTGATGGGAATCGCAATTTGAAATTTTGGAAAAAAAATATTTTTGGCCCAAATTTCAACAGAAATCGATTTTTTTGCCTGTTTCGGCCTGTCGCGGGCCTGTTTTGGCGTTCTACGCCACTCGGCGTGTGTGGAGTGCACATATTCGTGGAAATGAGGGTTTTCACATATCACCTAAGCACTCCTGATGGGAATCGCAATTTGAAATTCTCGGAAAAAAATATTTTTGGGCCCAAATTTCAACAGAAATCGATTTTTTGGCATGTTTCGGCAAGTTGCGGGCCTGTTTTGGCGTTCTACATGTACGTATATTATATACTCATGCGTGCGAAGTGTGCATATTCGTGGTCTCCAGGCCTGTTTCAGTTGGAAATTTGTAATTGCATACGAGTTGCCATCACGAGGAACACAAGCCTGTCATTATCAAAACATGAATATAATTTGTTATTTGGATAACGATTAGCTGGAGCACAATGGAAGCGTGTTGGACCCATAACCTAACACTTTTCAGGAAACATTTGCATTTCTTTTGCTCTTCACATCTCATTGCCAATAGGCACACTGCATAGCATTTCAATAAAAATAGCTTTATTTTTACATGCTTTTAAGTGTGTGAGAGAAAATCTCTTTTCGGAATATATCTTTTCTAGGCTGATTCACAGCTTCACATGCTTTTTAGGCTGATGCACAGGCTCCAATTTAACCATATCTAGGGGCGGCGCATGCCAGGTCCATAAAACGGGTCCCATGATTGCCGCGGCTGTGAGGACCACTCAGGCGGAAGCTGCCTTGACAAGGCTGCATTCAGCCTCATCGCCTGCCGTAAAGGCATCGTGACCAGCTGCTCAGGGTACTGCTGCTGCACCGCCAACGCATAACCCGGCAGCATGGCATCATGGGCCGCACGGCCGTGGGGTGCCCGATAGGTCTGCGCATACGGGGTCTGCGCAGGATACGGGTCCAGCCCCAGCATCATGGGCGGGTACTGGGGGAGGGCGGCGAGGGCGCGCCCGTGATGTTGGGGAGGTACGCTATCCGAGTTATAATAAACCCCACCATACACCCACTCATATGGCATCTCCGGCGGAGCAGTCTCACCAGGGGAGCTGGGCGCGTGGAAAAGCACGGGTCTTGACGGTGCTGCTGCGGACGGTGCTGTTGCGGTGGCAGCTGCAGGCGGTGCATCTGTGGTGGCAGCTGCAGGCGGTGCTGCTGCGGTGGCAGCCGCAGGCGGTGCTGCTGCGGTGGCAGCTGCAGGCGGTGCTGCTGCGGTGGCAGCTGCAGGCGGTGCTGCTGCGGTGGCAGCCGCAGGCGGTGCTGCTGCGGTGGCAGCCGCAGGCGGTGCTGCTGCGGTGGCAGCTGCAGGCGGTGCTGCTGCGGTGGCCGCTGCAGGCGATGCTGCTGCCGTGGCCGCCGCTTGCGGTGCTGCTGCCGTGGCAGCTGCCGTGGCACCTACCTCCGGCCCTGGGGAGGCAGCCGACGCAATCCCTGCCTGGGCCAAGGCGGCTGCCCCCTGCGCCAACTGCATCTTCAAGGCCTGGATCCTCACCTGAGCCTCCAACTCGGCAATCTCCGCCTGACGGGCCTTCGACGCCAACACCGGAGGTTCAGCTGAGCTCGGTGTCACCTCCCTTCGCCCCTCCCAACCTTCCGACCGTGGCCTGGCCAAGTCCGTCGTCAGGCTCCCCGTCGCCGCGCGCTCCCTGTTAAACAGCTCCGCGGCGTCTGCACTATGATGATGCATCCGGCTGTCAATGGGCGTGTTGCGGCCCACTGAATCGTTGAAGAGGTTCAGGGGATCGAGCACTCCCCCAGGGGAGTGCTCGAAAGGCCCTGAAGGAGTACCCACCTGCGTATCCAGCTCCTCCAATGCCCGCGGGGCTCGCGCAGACAACGGCCCTCTTGGTATGCTTGCTTCTGCCTGCTCCGTGTCCGTGTCCGACAATTCGTCCGGCTCCGACTGTGCAGCACGAGGGCCATGAACTGGACAAGGGCTCCTGCGTTTCCTGTCGGAGCCACCCTCCACTGCTGCCGCCGCTGCCTGCTGCGAGCGCGTTCGTCTCAAAGACTGCAGTGGGTCACAAACCTCAGGCACTCTCTGAGTGGAGCCGAACGCGGGGAGAGTCTCGGAGATGTTCCCCTCAGCGCCTGTCCTCCGCGCCTTCACCCTGGTGCCTGGCTCCGGTCCTTTACCCCAAACAGGGGTCTCAGTGCCCGCGGGGCTACCTCCCCGTCCACGCTTAGTCCCCCGAGGAATTGCCAATGCCATCTTTATCCCAGACAGGGTTTCCGCCCGGAGCTTCTTCGCCTTCTCCCTCTCCGCTGCTGCAGCCTTCTCTTTCTTCGCCTTCTCCCTCTCCGCTGCTGCAGCCTTCTCTTTCCTCGCCTTCTCCCTCTCCGCTGCTGCAGCCTTCTCCTTCTTCTCCTTCTCCCTCTCCGCTGCTGCAGCCTTCTCCTTCTTCTCCTTCTCCCTCTCCGCTGCTGCAGCCTTCTCCTTCTTCTCCTTCTCCTTCTTCTCCGCTTCTGCTGCTGCTGCTGCTGCTGCTGCAGTCACCGGCGGCTTCAACTCGCCGGTCAACGTCTCCGCATGCCCCTTCCCATATGCCTGCAAACTTTTCATCACCCGAATCACCCCCTCCT
This sequence comes from Cymbomonas tetramitiformis, assembly GCA_001247695.2. Lineage (NCBI taxonomy): Eukaryota > Viridiplantae > Chlorophyta > Pyramimonadophyceae > Pyramimonadales > Pyramimonadaceae > Cymbomonas > Cymbomonas tetramitiformis. The sequence continues at coordinate 23,525 of LGRX02031499.1, forward strand.
CCACCAGACCGTGCTTAAAGGAATTGTATGCCTCATCAAAAAAGCCTCCTTCCGCGTTGATGTTGTCGTAGTATACTACCTCCCAATCCCTGGCTTGTGTTAGCAAACTTAGCTTGCTGTTCAACGCCGTAGCGCGGAACAGCACCCTCCTCCGCGGAATCTTACTCCCCACTGGATCCGCCACAAGCCACGGCCCATATACCCAGCATGCCGTCCCTTGTTTTGCACCTTCCCTTGGCTTCACGATGGGGCCACCAATCCAGACCACCTCCTTGTGCTGTTCGTGGTACACAACCCTCCCAAAAGCCACCGTATCCCTCAGAAGCTCCCGCAACGCCAGGCACGCATCATACTCCTGTGGCTCCCCAAGCACCACACTCCTCCCCATATCCTCGTCAACCTCATTGATCGCGTTCGCGAAGTCGATCTCCCGCTCCAGGGCTGTCATTGCCTGGGAAGGCTCCGAGGTAGTGGCTCGCTCAATTCCTTGCGAGTCATAATGCTTTCTTCTGCAAGGGTCATGCCCAACCACAAACTCCCAGGGCGACCTTGTTACAGTGGCGGATCCAGTGACCGGAAAAGTGGTGTTTTCCGGAAAGAGGTCTTCCGCCGCTGTAATGTAGGTGTGCGCCGACGCACGAAAAGTTCCACCGTGCATCTCCACCGCGTTGTGGATTAGCCTGCCGTCAAAGATCACCACGCTCTTTGCCGGCAGGAAGCAGGTCACCGGCCGAAGGGTGTCCGGGGTGGCCCCATCCCCCAACTTATGCGACTGGGGGTACACCGTAAACGGGTACATGTCCGTTAGGACAAGCATGACGGACAGCGCACCATAGTCCCGATGCTTCTCCTGAACCAACGCCGCCGGGTAGGTGAGCAGGGCGGTTCGCGCCATGTCACCTTTCGGCACCTCCAGCTTCCCGAACGTGTCCCCCACCGCAGCCATGACGTCCTCAGCCACCTGCTCAAACCGTTTGTAAAACGGCGTGCCCTCCACCAGGTTCCCGATCCACCTCTTCGGGTCCTTCAGGGTGTCCAGCTCCCCATTGGCCTTCTTCTTGAACGCCCTGAAGTTGTTTCTGAACGCGGAGTTTGGAGCCAAATCCTTCTGGAACTCTGCAACCAGAGCCTTAGCGGATATCGTGTCCTGCAATTGACCGACACAATACCCACCCTCTGCAAGCCTATGCCTCCAGTGTTCGTCCAGCAGCACGCCTTTTGTGAAGTGAGGCTGCTCCTCCGCATTCTTTGCCCCCTCCGCAGCAGGCACCTTAGGAGCAGGCGTCTCTCCAGCATCTGTGCCCTCCTCCGTATCTGGCACCTCCCCAGCGGACTGATGCTTTGAAACTGGGGCCTCCACAGCAGGCACGTCCACGGCAGCAGGCGTCTCTGCAGCAGCCGTGCCCTGCTCTGCAACTGGCTGATCCTCAGCAGACTTGTGCTGAGGATCAGGGGCCTCCACAGCAGGCATGTCCTGTGAAACCGGGGCCTCCACAGCAGGCACGTCCACGGCAGCAGGCGTCTCTGCAGCAGCCGTGCCCTGCTCTGCAACTGGCTGATCCTCAGCAGACTTGTGCTGAGGATCAGGGGCCTCCACAGCAGGCATGTCCTGTGAAACCGGGGCCTCCACAGCAGGCACGTCGACGACAGCAGGCGTCTCTACAGCAGCCGTGCCCTGCTCTGTTCCTGGCACCACCAGAGGGGCCGCCGCGGCAGCTGTGCCCTGCTCTGCATCTGCCTCATTTTCCACCTCAGGGCCAGGATCCGCTGCGTCGGCATCGCCTGCCTCCTTCTTAGGAATTAGCGACAACTTATGCTTCTCCACCAGCCCGTCTCCTGGTTCTGCGCGAACTACTGCTGCGAACGTGGGCGGCGCCTCCTCTAACTGAGCTTCGTCCATGTTTCCAGCAGCCTGCTGCTGCGCTGCCATTCCCTCAGCCTTCTCCGCCCTAGCAGCAGCAGCACCAGTATCCGCAGCAGCCTGCCCATCATCAGGATTCGGCGAGGCCGTGCACGCCCATTTGACAGGAGGCTGTCCAACGCAGAGATGGCGCCCGCATGTTGAAGAGTGGCTGTCTCCGGATTTTCGGCAGTTCTTGTGGAACCCGCGCTTGCAGGTCGCGCAGGTAACAAGCACTGGGAAGTGATTCTCCGAACCCATTCCGCAAAAGAGGCAGAACAGGCGGGCCAGGATCCCGCAGCGCCCGCATTCCCCTGGAAACCGCTTTTCCCCTGACGGTGTGAGCTGGCGCGACGCGCACCCAACGTGGAAGGAGTCGGAGCACATGTCGCAGGTCGCCAACGCCAGCCTCGTTCGATCCAACGAGTCGTCGGGATGGGGGCACCCTTCCACATTGCAGGCGGGTACTCCTTCACTCTCGGCGACACCTTCCACCAGTTTCCGCTCTGACTTCCGATCTGACTTGCGCCTTAAAGCGTTTGGCACGGCTGCCCCAACCGCTGCTGCATAGGTGAATCTGTTCTGCTTCATTATTAGAATATTAGCTCCCAATTTATACCAAAGTAACCGTCAATGCCTTCGTCCTCGATCCAAACGTCAATTGCGCAACGAAAACACGCGAAGAAAGTGCTATGGTCGCAGATAGCGTACAGTTCGCAGGTTGGCGTTACCGTTACAAGCACTCGAGCTCTCAGTGAGCAGATATCGCACTTTTGGTCCGACATGCTTACGGTTTTTAGGGGTCTCGTTCAGTTGTAAGATGTCGGGGGAGGGCTCTGATATACATTATCGCCCTCCCGATCATCCCATCTTTTGATCGTGTGGGCGAACCGACATGCCGATTCGAGCTTCCTGTGCGCAGGTATCGGACTTTTGGCCTGACATGCTTACGGTGTCGTGACGGAATTTCAATTAAATTATCTGATATGCATTATCGCCCTCCCGATCAGCTCATCACCTAATCGTGGGTGCGATACACGCGCCACGTGAAATATGACATGTCTGGGTGATAAATCATTACACGATCGAATCTTGAATCGAAATTTATGAATCGCCCGCAGGATCGACGAATTCGTTGATCGTGGGTGCGATACACACGCCACGTGAAATATGACATGTCCGGGTGATAAATCATTACACGATCGAATCTTGAATCGAAATTTATGAATCGCCCGCACGATCGACGCAGCAGTTGATCGTGGGTGCGATACACACGCTACGTCAAATTTGACATGTCCGGGTGATAAATCAAGAAATGGCGAATCGCCCCCACGATCGAACAGTCATTCCATCCTGGGGGCGATACTTACGCCACGGATACTTTTCGTGAAAGGACTATTCATATTCCTGATGCATGTGGGAGTCCGTGCAAAAGTTCAGACATGCAAATATGTTTATTGAAGGCGTGCTTTCGCCCGTAGACTCCTTACATGTTTGCCGCTTATGAGTGGCGTTTTCCGAAAAGGGATGCCTCCTCCTTCTTACCTTGTGGATGTATTGCCATGGCTCATGAGCCTCGGCGACATGGCGCGGAACTTGCCTTTGGAGTTTCCTATTGCACCAACGAATGTGGATCATGCAACAGAACTAGCGGGGCAGATCTCGGAGTTCGTCGATAAATGGAATGTGTTAACTGGGAATAAACCGAGCAGAGATCCTAGCGTGCTGCAGGCAGGTGGGGTTGGGAGGAATGCGAGGAATGCGCCCACACCTACCAGTACCGTTAAGAAAAGGCGCCTTGATCAGAATGCGCGAAGGAGGGAAGCTCGCTCTAGGAAGCGTTTAGACTTGGGCAAGGACGCGGTGGAGGTCTCTGCGCCTCAAGCACGGGTGAAATCGACGCTGGGTCCCTTAGGCGCCACAGCAGCCTCCGCAGGAGCCTCAGCGGTGGGTTGCCTGGTGCCGCATGGAAGTATACAACACTGGAACAACAAGCTCAAGGAGGTTTTCATGAACAAGCCGCATCTTATTGGTGGGGCGCTCTCGAACTTTGTGCGCACCTTACCCGCGGAAGAGATAGAAGCTGTGCGGCTAAGATTTCTGTCAGAGGAGGATCGCGTAGGAGGAACGATCGTGTCGAGCTTGCGGGCATCGTTCGCCGCTCTAGCTGGATATGGTTCCAGGCAGAACGCTGCCACGCGCATGGCGGGCGCAGCGATGGTATTTGGCAGAGACGGGGAGGGTGTTGAGGGTGCTGTTGCAAGCATCTTAGGGATAAATGTGAAGGTGGTGAAGGATGGACTCGTTGGGCACCGCAACTTGCTGTTGGGAGCTGCCCTTGGGACAGCGCAACGGCTTAATGCCGGTCTTCTGGCAGGGTTGGTCCTGGAAAACCTGCACATGGCCAACCGTGCTATAAGCGCGGAGCTGACCCACAAGATCCAAGCCTTCTGGCTGAGTGCTGGGATCAGTCGGGTGTCCACGTGTAAACGGGACGTGATCCAGCTGCGGCATATTGATGGAAGCGTGGAGAAGGTGTCGAAGCAGTGGTTGGAAATGACACAGTTGGAGGTGTTCCGCAAGTTCAAGAAGAAGTTTCCCGCCGAAAAGATCGAACTCCGATCTTTTGAGACTCGGAAGCCGAGGCAAGTGCAACGACTCACCCGAAGGGACACCATTTCCTGCTGCTGCAGGTACCACGAAGATATGCGGTTGGTGGTGGAGGCGTATGCTCGTTTCCAGGAGGTGGGCCACTCCGGCTGCAAGTGCACGGACGCGTCGTGTTGCCCTCGCGTTGGAGGCCTTCGGGCACGGCTGTCTGCCCGTAAACCATTTCCTGCTTTCCCGGACTTCAAGTGTGGTCAAGTGGAGGTGGGACGGTCAACCTCCGGTTTCACGGCATCGCTGCTGTGTCCAAGACAGCGGTCGAACGGAGAGCACGAGGACCACCACGACATGCCCTGCTTGGAGGGTTCTTGCAAACGGTGCGGGGGGCTGCAAAACTGGTCGTTGTGTCCGGCGGCGGTTTCCAACACTGCCACGCTGGACTGGCACACCTACGAGAACGTTCATATCGGAGTGGACGAGGACGGGAAGAACAAGCACCGGGTGCAGTTCGTCCAAAAGACGACCCCTGCTGGTGAGCTGCTTGCAAAACTGCAAGCTCTGCTCCTTGGCCACGCCCCAGGGGAGTCCCCAAATTGTGTGTGTTCGGGCACGTTTGTGCGGAAAGCGGCGGACGGGAGTTGGAGGTTGGAGAAGTTGGTCGGTGTGCCTGCTGCCCAACCGTGTCGGTTTTTGAAGCCGTA
>LGRX02031500.1:0-15542 GCA_001247695.2 Cymbomonas tetramitiformis
ACGTATCTCTGGCGTCTCTCCGCTCCCTTGTGGTGGAGATTTTTCAGGCTTGGGCGCAGACAGACACGGTGAAGAGCCGTCGCACGAGTGAGAATGGCTTAAGTATGTGTCACAACTATAATGGAATATTTCTATGATGTTATGTAATCGCTGTGGAATCGCAGGAATTTAAAAAATACAACTTTTTTTCATTTTCCCAAAAAAATATTTTTTCAGGGTGAAATCGCCGAAAAACCGTTGTTTTTAGCTTGATTTGGCGTCCTACTCCATTATGCGGGTGAGGAGTGCAGCGATTCGTGGAATTGAGGGGTTTCACATATCACGTAATTAATCCTGATGGTCACCGCAATTTGAAATTTTGAAAAAAAATATTTTTTTGGCTCAAATCGGTAGAAAATCGCGGTTTTTTGCCTGTTTCGGCCTGTCGCGGGCCTGTTTTGGCGTTCTACGCCACTCGGCGTGTGTGGAGTGCACATATTCGTGGAAATGAGGGTTTTCACATATCACCTAAGCACTCCTGATGGGAATCGCAATTTGAAATTTTGGAAAAAAAAAAATTTTGGCCCAAATTTCAACAGAAATCGATTTTTTTGCCTGTTCCGGCCTGTCGCGGGCCTGTTTTGGCGTTCTACGCCACTCGGCGTGTGTGGAGTGCACATATTCGTGGAAATGAGGGTTTTCACAAATCACCTAAGCACTCCTGATGGGAATCGCAATTTGAAATTTTGGAAAAAAAAATATTTTTGGGCCCAAATTTCAACAGAAATCGATTTTTTTGCCTGTTTCGGCCTGTCGCGGGCCTGTTTTGGCGTTCTACGCCACTCGGCGTGTGTGGAGTGCACATATTCGTGGAAATGAGGGTTTTCACATATCACCTAAGCACTCCTGATGGGAATCGCAATTTGAAATTTTGGAAAAAAAATATTTTTGGCCCAAATTTCAACAGAAATCGATTTTTTTGCCTGTTTCGGCCTGTCGCGGGCCTGTTTTGGCGTTCTACGCCACTCGGCGTGTGTGGAGTGCACATATTCGTGGAAATGAGGGTTTTCACATATCACCTAAGCACTCCTGATGGGAATCGCAATTTGAAATTCTCGGAAAAAAATATTTTTGGGCCCAAATTTCAACAGAAATCGATTTTTTGGCATGTTTCGGCAAGTTGCGGGCCTGTTTTGGCGTTCTACATGTACGTATATTATATACTCATGCGTGCGAAGTGTGCATATTCGTGGGCTCCAGGCCTGTTTCAGTTGGAAATTTGTAATTGCATACGAGTTGCCATCACGAGGAACACAAGCCTGTCATTATCAAAACATGAATATAATTTGTTATTTGGATAACGATTAGCTGGAGCACAATGGAAGCGTGTTGGGCCCATAACCTAACACTTTTCAGGAAACATTTGCATTTCTTTTGCTCTTCACATCTCATTGCCAATAGGCACACTGCATAGCATTTCAATAAAAATAGCTTTATTTTTACATGCTTTTAAGTGTGTGAGAGAAAATCTCTTTTCGGAATATATCTTTTCTAGGCTGATTCACAGCTTCACATGCTTTTTAGGCTGATGCACAGGCTCCAATTTAACCATATCTAGGGGCGGCGCATGCCAGGTCCATAAAACGGGTCCCATGATTGCCGCGGCTGTGAGGACCACTCAGGCGGAAGCTGCCTTGACAAGGCTGCATTCAGCCTCATCGCCTGCCGTAAAGGCATCGTGACCAGCTGCTCAGGGTACTGCTGCTGCACCGCCAACGCATAACCCGGCAGCATGGCATCATGGGCCGCACGGCCGTGGGGTGCCCGATAGGTCTGCGCATACGGGGTCTGCGCAGGATACGGGTCCAGCCCCAGCATCATGGGCGGGTACTGGGGGAGGGCGGCGAGGGCGCGCCCGTGATGTTGGGGAGGTACGCTATCCGAGTTATAATAAACCCCACCATACACCCACTCATATGGCATCTCCGGCGGAGCAGTCTCACCAGGGGAGCTGGGCGCGTGGAAAAGCACGGGTCTTGACGGTGCTGCTGCGGCCGGTGCTGTTGCGGTGGCAGCTGCAGGCGGTGCATCTGTGGTGGCAGCTGCAGGCGGTGCTGCTGCGGTGGCAGCCGCAGGCGGTGCTGCTGCGGTGGCAGCTGCAGGCGGTGCTGCTGCGGTGGCAGCTGCAGGCGGTGCTGCTGCGGTGGCAGCCGCAGGCGGTGCTGCTGCGGTGGCAGCTGCAGGCGGTGGTGCTGCGGTGGCCGCGGCAGGAGATGCTGCTGCCGTGGCCGCCGCTTGCGGTGCTGCTGCCGTGGCAGCTGCCGTGGCACCTACCTCCGGCCCTGGGGAGGCAGCCGACGCAATCCCTGCCTGGGCCAAGGCGGCTGCCCCCTGCGCCAACTGCATCTTCAAGGCCTGGATCCTCACCCGAGCCTCCAACTCGGCAATCTCCGCCTGACGGGCCTTCGACGCCAACACCGGAGGTTCAGCTGAGCTCGGTGTCACCTCCCTTCGCCCCTCCCAACCTTCCGACCGTGGCCTGGCCAAGTCCGTCGTCAGGCTCCCCGTCGCCGCGCGCTCCCTGTTAAACAGCTCCGCGGCGTCTGCACTATGATGATGCATCCGGCTGTCAATGGGCGTGTTGCGGCCCACTGAATCGTTGAAGAGGTTCAGGGGATCGAGCACTCCCCCAGGGGAGTGCTCGAAAGGCCCTGAAGGAGTACCCACCTGCGTATCCAGCTCCTCCAATGCCCGCGGGGCTCGCGCAGACAACGGCCCTCTTGGTATGCTTGCTTCTGCCTGCTCCGTGTCCGTGTCCGACAATTCGTCCGGCTCCGACTGTGCAGCACGAGGGCCATGAACTGGACAAGGGCTCCTGCGTTTCCTGTCGGAGCCACCCTCCACTGCTGCCGCCGCTGCCTGCTGCGAGCGCGTTCGTCTCAAAGACTGCAGTGGGTCACAAACCTCAGGCACTCTCTGAGTGGAGCCGAACGCGGGGAGAGTCTCGGAGATGTTCCCCTCAGCGCCTGTCCTCCGCGCCTTCACCCTGGTGCCTGGCTCCGGTCCTTTACCCCAAACAGGGGTCTCAGTGCCCGCGGGGCTACCTCCCCGTCCACGCTTAGTCCCCCGAGGAATTGCCAATGCCATCTTTATCCCAGACAGGGTTTCCGCCCGGAGCTTCTTCGCCTTCTCCCTCTCCGCTGCTGCAGCCTTCTCTTTCTTCGCCTTCTCCCTCTCCGCTGCTGCAGCCTTCTCTTTCCTCGCCTTCTCCCTCTCCGCTGCTGCAGCCTTCTCCTTCTTCTCCTTCTCCCTCTCCGCTGCTGCAGCCTTCTCCTTCTTCTCCTTCTCCCTCTCCGCTGCTGCAGCCTTCTCCTTCTTCTCCTTCTCCTTCTTCTCCGCTTCTGCTGCTGCTGCTGCTGCTGCTGCAGTCACCGGCGGCTTCAACTCGCCGGTCAACGTCTCCGCATGCCCCTTCCCATATGCCTGCAAACTTTTCATCACCCGAATCACCCCCTCCTCCACCAGACCGTGCTTAAAGGAATTGTATGCCTCATCAAAAAAGCCTCCTTCCGCGTTGATGTTGTCGTAGTATACTACCTCCCAATCCCTGGCTTGTGTTAGCAAACTTAGCTTGCTGTTCAACGCCGTAGCGCGGAACAGCACCCTCCTCCGCGGAATCTTACTCCCCACTGGATCCGCCACAAGCCACGGCCCATATACCCAGCGTGCCGTCCCTTGTTTTGCACCTTCCCTTGGCTTCACGATGGGGCCACCAATCCAGACCACATCCTTGTGCTGTTCGTGGTACACAACCCTCCCAAAAGCCACCGTATCCCTCAGAAGCTCACGCAACGCCAGGCACGCATCATACTCCTGTGGCTCCCCAAGCACCACACTCCTCCCCATATCCTCGTCAACCTCATTGATCGCGTTCGCGAAGTCGATCTCCCGCTCCAGGGCTGTCATTGCCTGGGAAGGCTCCGAGGTAGTGGCTCGCTCAATTCCTTGCGAGTCATAATGCTTTCTTCTGCAAGGGTCATGCCCAACCACAAACTCCCAGGGCGACCCAGTTACAGTGGCGGATCCAGTGACCGGAAAAGTGGTGTTTTCCGGAAAGAGGTCTTCCGCCGCTGTAATGTAGGTGTGCGCCGACGCACGAAAAGTTCCACCGTGCATCTCCACCGCGTTGTGGATTAGCCTGCCGTCAAAGATCACCACGCTCTTTGCCGGCAGGAAGCAGGTCACCGGCCGAAGGGTGTCCAGGGTGGCCCCATCCCCCAACTTATGCGACTGGGGGTACACCGTAAACGGGTACATGTCCGTTAGGACAAGCATGACAGACAGCGCACCATAGTCCCGATGCTTCTCCTGAACCAACGCCGCCGGGTAGGTGAGCAGGGCGGTTCGCGCCATGTCACCTTTCGGCACCTCCAGCTTCCCGAACGTGTCCCCCACCGCAGCCATGACGTCCTCAGCCACCTGCTCAAACCGTTTGTAAAACGGCGTGCCCTCCACCAGGTTCCCGATCCACCTCTTCGGGTCCTTCAGGGTGTCCAGCTCCCCATTGGCCTTCTTCTTGAACGCCCTGAAGTTGTTTCTGAACGCGGAGTTTGGAGCCAAATCCTTCTGGAACTCTGCAACCAGAGCCTTAGCGGATATCGTGTCCTGCAATTGACCGACACAATACCCACCCTCTGCAAGCCTATGCCTCCAGTGCTCGTCCAGCAGCACGCCTTTTGTGAAGTGAGGCTGCTCCTCCGCATTCTTTGCCCCCTCCGCAGCAGGCACCTTAGGAGCAGGCGTCTCTCCAGCATCTGTGCCCTCCTCTGTATCTGGCACCTCCCCAGCGGACTGATGCTTTGAAACTGGGGCCTCCACAGCAGGCACGTCCACGGCAGCAGGCGTCTCTGCAGCAGCCGTGCCCTGCTCTGCAACTGGCTGATCCTCAGCAGACTTGTGCTGAGGATCAGGGGCCTCCACAGCAGGCATGTCCTGTGAAACCGGGGCCTCCACAGCAGGCACGTCCACGGCAGCAGGCGTCTCTGCAGCAGCCGTGCCCTGCTCTGCAACTGGCTGATCCTCAGCAGACTTGTGCTGAGGATCAGGGGCCTCCACAGCAGGCATGTCCTGTGAAACCGGGGCCTCCACAGCAGGCACGTCGACGACAGCAGGCGTCTCTACAGCAGCCGTGCCCTGCTCTATTCCTGGCACCTCCAGAGGGGCCGCCGCGGCAGCTGTGCCCTGCTCTGCATCTGCCTCATTTTCCACCTCAGGGCCAGGATCCGCTGCGTCGGCATCGCCTGCCTCCTTCTTAGGAATTAGCGACAACTTATGCTTCTCCACCAGCCCGTCTCCTGGTTCTGCGCGAACTACTGCTGCGAACGTGGGCGGCGCCTCCTCTAACTGAGCTTCGTCCATGTTTCCAGCAGCCTGCTGCTGCGCTGCCATTCCCTCAGCCTTCTCCGCCCTAGCAGCAGCAGCACCAGTATCCGCAGCAGCCTGCCCATCATCAGGGTTCGGCGAGGCCGTGCACGCCCATTTGACAGGAGGCTGTCCAACGCAGAGATGGCGCCCGCATGTTGAAGAGTGGCTGTCTCCGGATTTTCGGCAGTTCTTGTGGAACCCGCGCTTGCAGGTCGCGCAGGTAACAAGCACTGGGAAGTGATTCTCCGAACCCATTCCGCAAAAGAGGCAGAACAGGCGGGCCAGGATCCCGCAGCGCCCGCATTCCCCTGGAAACCGCTTTTCCCCTGACGGTGTGAGCTGGCGCGACGCGCACCCAACGTGGAAGGAGTCGGAGCACATGTCGCAGGTCGCCAACGCCAGCCTCGTTCGATCCAACGAGTCGTCGGGATGGGGGCACCCTTCCACATTGCAGGCGGGTACTCCTTCACTCTCGGCGACACCTTCCACCAGTTTCCGCTCTGACTTCCGATCTGACTTGCGCCTTAAAGCGTTTGGCACGGCTGCCCCAACCGCTGCTGCATAGGTGAATCTGTTCTGCTTCATTATTAGAATATTAGCTCCCAATTTATACCAAAGTAACCGTCAATGCCTTCGTCCTCGATCCAAACGTCAATTGCGCAACGAAAACACGCGAAGAAAGTGCTATGGTCGCAGATAGCGTACAGTTCGCAGGTTGGCGTTACCGTTACAAGCACTCGAGCTCTCAGTGAGCAGATATCGCACTTTTGGTCCGACATGCTTACGGTTTTTAGGGGTCTCGTTCAGTTGTAAGATGTCGGGGGAGGGCTCTGATATACATTATCGCCCTCCCGATCATCCCATCTTTTGATCGTGTGGGCGAACCGACATGCCGATTCGAGCTTCCTGTGCGCAGGTATCGGACTTTTGGCCTGACATGCTTACGGTGTCGTGACGGAATTTCAATTAAATTATCTGATATGCATTATCGCCCTCCCGATCAGCTCATCACCTAATCGTGGGTGCGATACACGCGCCACGTGAAATATGACATGTCAGGGTGATAAATCATTACACGATCGAATCTTGAATCGAAATTTATGAATCGCCCGCAGGATCGACGAATTCGTTGATCGTGGGTGCGATACACACGCCACGTGAAATATGACATGTCCGGGTGATAAATCATTACACGATCGATTCTTGAATCGAAATTTATGAATCGCCCGCACGATCGACGCAGCAGTTGATCGTGGGTGCGATACACACGCTACGTCAAATTTGACATGTCCGGGTGATAAATCAAGAAATGGCGAATCGCCCCCACGATCGACCAGTCATTCCATCCTGGGGGCGATACTTACGCCACGGATACTTTTCGTGAAAGGACTATTCATATTCCTGATGCATGTGGGAGTCCGTGCAAAAGTTCAGACATGCAAATATGTTTATTGAAGGCGTGCTTTCGCCCGTAGACTCCTTACATGTTTGCCGCTTATGAGTGGCGTTTTTCGAAAAGGGATGCCTCCTCCTTCTTACCTTGTGGATGTATTGCCATGGCTCATGAGCCTCGGCGACATGGCGCGGAACTTGCCTTTGGAGTTTCCTATTGCACCAACGAATGTGGATCATGCAACAGAACTAGCGGGGCAGATCTCGGAGTTCGTCGATAAATGGAATGTGTTAACTGGGAATAAACCGAGCAGAGATCCTAGCGTGCTGCAGGCAGGTGGGGTTGGGAGGAATGCGAGGAATGCGCCCACACCTACCAGTACCGTTAACAAAAGGCGCCTTGATCAGAATGCGCGAAGGAGGGAAGCTCGATCTAGGAAGCGTTTAGACTTGGGCAAGGACGCGGTGGAGGTCTCTGCGCCTCAAGCACGGGTGAAATCGACGCTGGGTCCCTTAGGCGCCACAGCAGCCTCCGCAGGAGCCTCGGCGGTGGGTTGCCTGGTGCCGCATGGAAGTATACAACACTGGAACAACAAGCTCAAGGAGGTTTTCATGAACAAGCCGCATCTTATTGGTGGGGCGCTCTCGAACTTTGTGCGCACCTTACCCGCGGAAGAGATAGAAGCTGTGCGGCTAAGATTTCTGTCAGAGGAGGATCGCGTAGGAGGAACGATCGTGTCGAGCTTGCGGGCATCGTTCGCCGCTCTAGCTGGATATGGTTCCAGGCAGAACGCTGCCACGCGCATGGCGGGCGCAGCGATGGTATTTGGCAGAGACGTGGAGGGTGTTGAGGGTGCTGTTGGAAGCATCTTAGGGATAAATGTGAAGGTGGTGAAGGATGGACTCGTTGGGCACCGCAACTTGCTGTTGGGAGCTGCCCTTGGGACAGCGCAACGGCTTAATGCCGGTCTTCTGGCAGGGTTGGTCCTGGAAAACCTGCACATGGCCAACCGTGCTATAAGCGCGGAGCTGACCCACAAGATCCAAGCCTTCTGGCTGAGTGCTGGGATCAGTCGGGTGTCCACGTGTAAACGGGACGTGATCCAGCTGCGGCATATTGATGGAAGCGTGGAGAAGGTGTCGAGGCAGTGGTTGGAAATGACACAGTTGGAGGTGTTCCGCAAGTTCAAGAAGAAGTTTCCCGCCGAAAAGATCGAACTCCGATCTTTTGAGACTCGGAAGCCGAGGCAAGTGCAACGACTCACCCGAAGGGACACCATTTCCTGCTGCTGCAGGTACCACGAGGATATGCGGTTGGTGGTGGAGGCGTATGCTCGTTTCCAGGAGGTGGGCCACTCCGGCTGCAAGTGCACGGACGCGTCGTGTTGCCCTCGCGTTGGAGGCCTTCGGGCACGGCTGTCCGCCCGTAAACCATTTCCTGCTTTCCCGGACTTCAAGTGTGGTCGAGTGGAGGTGGGACGGTCAACCTCCGGTTTCACGGCATCGCTGCTGTGTCCAAGACAGCGGTCGAACGGAGAGCACGAGGACCACCACGACATGCCCTGCTTGGAGGGTTCTTGCAAACGGTGCGGGGGGCTGCAAAACTGGTCGTTGTGTCCGGCGGCGGTTTCCAACACTGCCACGCTGGACTGGCACACCTACGAGAACGTTCATATCGGAGTGGACGAGGACGGGAAGAACAAGCACCGGGTGCAGTTCGTCCAAAAGACGACCACTGCTGGTGAGCTGCTTGCAAAACTGCAAGCTCTGCTCCTTGGCCACGCCCCAGGAGAGTCCCCAAATTGTGTGTGTTCGGGCACGTTTGTGCGGAAAGCGGCGGACGGGAGTTGGAGGTTGGAGAAGTTGGTCGGTGTGCCTGCTGCCCAACCGTGTCGGTTTTTGAAGCCGTATGCCTACCACTGTTTCATGGCCACGCACTCCATGACAATGTTCAACAAGTGCAAGGCGGGCTTGCCTTTGGGGCACTGCCTCATATTGTTTGACTTCAGCGAGAACCACGCTCTGAACATTCCCAGGGCGATTCAGTCGTTGCACTGGATAGTGAAGCAAGCAACGCTGTTGTGTTGTGTGTTATGGCGGCACGCGGTTGGTTCCGTGGATGGTCAGACTTCCACCGAGGCCAACCCAATAATAGTGAAGGACCTGATCTACCTCATTAGCGACACCTTGCCGCACTCCCACCGAGGTATCCAACATATGAGGAAACTTATCGTCAGTGAGTACTTCGTGAAGAGGTATACCTCTCCCCAAATTCATGCATGAGTGGGCGGATGGTAGTGCGGCACAAAACAAATGCGCAACCGCATTTGCCGACGTGGTGGAGAGCGGGCGGGAAGAGTCGGCGGAGTGGCCCCGAGGGCTTGGCATCCCGACACAGCGCAACTTCTTTGAGACGTCACATGCACGAGGTGAGCAAGACGCGATGGGAGTAGCGGTGAAGCATGAGGCGAGCTTGGCGGTGATGTCCACAACCGACAAATGGCATTGTAAAATACCGGACGCCAAAAGCTTGTACGAGTTCTGCATGGAAAGGTTGCAAAAGCCGAAGGATAGCGCTCGCGACAGAGGTGTTCAGTTCGGGCAAAGATTTTTCTTTCTGGTTGACGGCAAGGACGTGGACATCTCTGGACCTGGGTTTGACACGGTTGACCGGACTTTGGCGTTACACTCGGTGCGTGCAGGGGTGGGGTTGTTGGTGGGCTTGAAGCGGGACCGACAATGCTATTGCGATTATTGTTACGCGCAGTGCGCGAAGGCACAACCTGACACGGAGGGTTGCCTGTACCGGAGTCACGTGGACAGCTGGGAGCAGTTCACCTTGACGGAGGCAACCGAATCTGATGCCCGGCGCACCAGAACAAGAGTCGCGGAGGCCCGTGATGACGTGAGTGTGAAGGTTGCACGAGGAAACACTTTTGCAAGGCTGTCGGGGGGCGATCCTAATCACCCCTACTATTTGGTGAAGGCGTTGAGCGAGGTGAAGCAGGTGATCAACGCGGATGGGATGCGAGACGACTACTACTCGCCTGGTGGGGAGGGCGTAAATGCTACACCGGGGGAATTTGTCGTTGAAGGCCGATTTTATGAGTGGGCGGATGAGGAAAGCTGCGAGGAGTACTACATAGACACATCCAAGAAATGTCTGACATATTCGCATCATGTCGTGTGTGTGGAAGTGACAATGACCAGACGCAAATACCGCGGTAAGGAGTTTTATAGGTTGACCGATGCTGAGCACCAGCGCATTCTAGGGTTGTTGTGAAGAAGTATAACTATCACAGCAGGATAGATCACTAGAATCTTAGAACCCAAACAACACCATGCTGAATAGCATCTACTCTCGGCGTGTTGTGCATAACGCCCAACAGGGCCCACGCAAAATATGCCAACATAACAACGATTCTGTAATCGATTTGGGTAATTTTCAAATTGTGAGTCCCATCAGGAGTGTTTAAGTGATATGTGTAAACCCTCATTTCCACGATTGTGTGCACGCCGCACGCGCCGAGTTGCGTGGAACGCCAAAACAGGCCCGCGACAGGCCGAAACAGGCAAAAAAATCGATTTCTGTTAATTTTTGGGCCCAAAAATATATTTTTCCCCAAAATTTCAAATTGGGAGTCCCATCAGGAGTGTTTAAGTGATATGTGAAAACCCTCATTTCCACGATTGTGTGCACGCCGCACGCGCCGAGTGGCGTGGAACGCCAAAACAGGCCCGCGACAGGCCGAAACAGGCAAAAAAATCGTTTTCTGTTAATTTTTGGGCCCAAAAATATATTTTCCCCCAAAATTTCAAATTGGGAGTCCCATCAGGAGTGTTTAAGTGATATGTGAAAACCCTCATTTCCACGATTGTGTGCACGCCGCACGCGCCGAGTGGCGTGGAACGCCAAAACAGGCCCGCGACAGGCCGAAACAGGCAAAAAAATCGATTTCTGTTAAAATTTGGGCCAAAAAAATATTTTTTTCCAAAATTTCAAATTGCGATTCCCATCAGGAGTGCTTAGGTGATATGTGAAAACCCTCATTCCCACGAATATGTGCACTCCACACGCGCGGAGTGGCGTAGAACGCCAAAATAGGCCCGCGACAGGCCGAAACAGGCAAAAAAATCTATTTCTGTTGAAATTTGGGCCCAATTTTTTTTTTTTTTCCAAAATTTCAAATTGCGATTCCCATCAGGAGTGCTTAGGTGATATGTGAAAACCCTCATTTCCACGAATATGTGCACTCCACACACGCCGAGTGGCGTAGAACGCCAAAACAGGCCCGCGACAGGCCGAAACAGGCAAAAAAATCGATTTCTGTTGAAATTTGGGCCCAAAAATATTTTTTTCCAAAATTTCAAATTGCGATTCCCATCAGGAGTGCTTAGGTGATATGTGAAAACCCTCATTCCCACGAATATGAGCACTCCACACGCGCGGAGTGGCGTAGAACGCCAAAACAGGCCCGCGACAGGCCAAAACAGCCAAAAAAACGCGATTTTCGGCCGATTTGGGCCAAGAAAATATTTTTTTTCAAAATTTCAAATTGCGGTGACCATCAGGATTAATTACGTGATATGTGAAACCCCTCAATTCCACGAATCGCTGCACTCCTCACCCGCGTAATGGTGTAGAACGCCAAAACAAGCTAAAAACAACGGTTTTTTGGCGATTTCACCCTGAAAAAATATTTTTTTTGAAAAATATTTTTCGCAAAGTCCTAAGAATTCATGCGATTCCACTGCGACCGAAGTCCGATATAGCGATTCCATGGATATCATCGATTATGCATTTCGGCCATCTCACTCGTGCGACCGCTCTGAAGGTGGTTTCTTCGGGCAAGGGCGGTGTACCGCGCAGCTCACTCTAGCTCGGAGTATGGCGCTCTCCTCGGCAAGATCAACGAGCTTCAGGATTTGATGCGGCAGCAGCGCGGGACGGACGTGCCACCGGCGCAACAGCAACGGCAACAACCGCAACGGCAACAGCGGCAACAGCAACAGCGCGGTGCACAGCGGGGATTCCGTGTTGGCACACATCCGGTGCCGGCGGTCGGATTCGACCGCGACGACCAGAAGGCTAAGCCCTTCGGCGGGAGGTGCAAGAAAGCGGGGTAAGGGTGAGCTGTACCACTTCTACCGCGACTGTCCGTTGGGCGGGCGTCAGCATCCCCCGCACTCGGCCGCGGCATTTTGCATTCCCATCGACGAGGAGGACGCGGAGGGGGTGCGTGCATTGGCCATGTGTGCCCTGTTCCAGCAGGCGGCGGATGATGGGGCTGAGGCTTTTGCCACTGCGGCATCTACGTACGGGCCGCCTGCGGTACTCTGTGCGGGTGCGGTGGGCGGGATCGACGTGTCCGGTTACGGCTTCACGGTGGAGCCGCAGCCGCCTGCCGACGAGCCCGCGGGTGAAGACATTCATCAGCGGCTGGATGATCTCGCCGCGGAGGTCCATGCCGCGGCGAACTGCAAGGTACATTACACCCACGCGTCATTCCCGCCACAGGCGGTCCTCGAGCCGCATGCATCGGCTCTGGTGTGCGGCCCCGCGGCAGCGGGGATCATGCCGGAGGAGCAGGTTCCGGCAGGTGGTGCGGCGGCGTCGGCATCCGCCGTGCCGGCCCCTGCTATACCTGTCTCGCAAGTGGAGAATGTGAAGCCCGTGCCGCTTCAATCGGCGTGGGTGACTGCCACGACGGGCGGTGAGTTCCGTGGGTTCGTTCAGACTGTCAACCACGCCGCCATCGCGCCGGTTGACGCCTCACCGGCTTCGACACCGACGACTACGAGGACTTTGCCGACGGCAGCTTCAGGCTGAAGCCGCGGGGTTCGCCTCCGTCGGCCAATCAAATCATGTGTCCGGACCACCCGTGGACAAACAGAGGACCTACGGTTGTGGGAAGCCGCCCTGGGGCTTTCCTGCCACGGTTGGGCCGTGGGGAATTCCTTTCCTCCTGTCCCTCGTTCTTTGCATCTCGATCATGGGGGTGGCTGCCGTGCCCGACGCTCAGTCGGCTGCGGGATTGCCTTCGCCTGGTGGTGATCTCGATTGGAGGACTCCGTCAATTTTCTCCACGAATGAATTTGTTGAATCGGTGATCCCGGCTCAGGGTTTCTTTGTGGCTGACAATGTGCCACCGCTTGAGCCGCCTGAGCCCCTTGACCTCTTTCAGGACCTTGCTCGGGCAGATTTGAGTTTCGACATGGCCTTCTTTTACGGTGTGGCTCTACATGAGAGAGGTCCTTTCGGGAACCTGTGAGATATAATATACCGTATTATATCGGGTGGTCACTGAATACTTCTCATACAAGTGTAAACTGATTATAAAGATAAACGAATATAAGCGTATCTGTGACCTAGGTTTCTGCCACCAAGTACTGTACGAGTACTGGTACAGTCGAACGGAGTCATGCAAGTTATGACCTACGGTGCACTGAATCCAGCACACCACCCTGTAACTGTACGGAGTGTTGTTCAGGTGGCAGAGAGCGGCTCACAGATAAAGTCAATCGTCCCGAAACAACAAACAACTAGGAGCTGGAAACCGCTAGAGGGAGGCCTGTGCTTTAGCCAGGGCGGTCCCTTTCTAAAACTGCTGCTAGGATACTGCTCACAAGCTAAGTTCCTACAGCTCAATCTCAAAGTCACTCAGCCACTTTCAAAGTGGTCTACAAAGCCGCAGAGTTCACCAGAGTTGAAGAAGTTGTCAGTGTCAAAGATGTCCAACCAGAACCAGAGTCCAGAAGTCATAATCCAGAACCAGAGGCCAGAACCATAATCCAGAAGCCAAGACCAGAAGCCAGAGGCAGGAGAAAATTCGTAGAGCAAAATTAGGAATTCCGAAAAGTGAAAACCTGAATTCAAAATTGCCGAAACCACAGAAGGAAAAGGAATGCCGAAAGTAAAATAGTACGGCAAGGCAGACAGACTGTTGGCAGTCACCCCAGTGGGATGCACTGCTGTGGTGAATTCGGGCTTTTCAGGGTCTCGATCGAGCACCACCGAACCCTGAACCCCTGACACACATGCAAGACACATGAGTGCGGGCAGGGCTAGAGATGCAAAAGAGAAGACTCTCGGCAAGGTTGCCACACCGACACGTGACCGTGTAGTCGGTGGGGCCGAGGGAATCTCGTCTCCGGAATAAGAAAAACCGTCGGAGTCGTCGTCATCGTCGATCACGGAAAGCTCTCCCGGGTGAATCGACTCGTGAACCGAGTCAATCGAGCACAACTTAAGGGATGTGTCAGAGCATGCCGGCATTACTCGGTCCACAAAAGACACTCGTAGTGGTTCCTCGAAAGGGGACCCGAAAGAAGCAGGGTCCGATATCGAAACCGGGTGGAGCCCAGCGTCGATCTCGTGATTGGCAGGTGGTGGCGCATCGCACACCACCTGCGGTACAGACAGAGTACCGATGTGTAGTGGTGGACGCTTACCAGCGGCGGCAGCACCACCGACTTGTGCAGCCGCAGCCGCAGACCGCAGGGACTCAAGGACGCCCCGTGCATCTGAAAGCACACCCTCCATGCCGGCGTCCGAAGCACCATGACCCAAGCCCGCATAGTGGGCACGTAATCCCACGTCGTGCCGCACCGGGTAGGTGAAGGGCTCAGGATCGGTACGCACCAGTGGCTGGTCGTGCTCGTGGCATAGGTCAGCGAATTCCTCGTCGTTCTCGTTGTCGAAGGCGGTTTGGAAGGCCGAAACCACCTCGTCCAAGTCCATGGCGGCATCACGTAGCTCAACATCGCACGAACCACACACCTCAGGGCAACGTGCAGTGTCGTGAAAGTGTCCAGGGCAGAGTGGGCACTCCTGTACGAAGGCTGAGGACGCGGAGTGAAATGAGATGCTCCTAGCACCCTGCGCCTTAATACCCAGAGGCCAATTCCCGCCTTTCGGGAGTGGGGATGCCGCGAAGCGGTGCCCCCATCCCACGCGACGGTCACGTCCGTGAAATTTACCGTCCGTACGACGGTTTCGCTCATCACGCCACTTGGACGGTGGAAATCTCACACCACCGCCTCCATGCGGACGGTGAGAATCTCTCCGTGGCGGCGGCGTGTCTCGGGAAACATCCCGCTCGTCTTGCCGTAGGGAGGCAAGTAGGGCAGTGGCCTCACCAATCACACGAGCGAACTCCTCGAGGAAGTCCGAAATGTCACCCTGCCCGTTACCTGTGTAGGCCAACCCGAGAGGCGTGTGCGTCGGGGCAGGCATAGCCTTTGGGCGGCTGGGGCCATTCGGGTACGCACACCACCACACTTCTAGAACGTGGGTGTAGATCTCCTCGATGCCCACTTTCGCAAGCTCAGTGTCCAGGCGAAGTGGGGTAATCACTTCCTTATAGAACACGGCGTCCAGTGCCGCCAGCAGCTGCCTCTTGGCGGCTTCGTCGTCTAGGGGACCCGCTCCGCTAGCCGCGATAGCTTTCAGACATTCGTCAAATTGCGGGACCAAGGGCTCAGGGTCATCAGACGAACCAAAAGAAATGCTCAAGAGCTCTTCGTGGTGGCGGAGCGGTCGATGCCCAGGCGGCAGGAGCCGCTTGGTGATCTCCAACAGAGCCCGCTTACCGTCACGAGGAGAAATTCGGGCCGAAGCGTCATCCCACCTTCGAGCTGGAGAGTGGGGAGTCGTCAAACACACTGAGAAATAAACGTGGTAAAATGGTGGTAAAATGTGGTAAACTGGTGGTAAATTGTGGTAAATTGGTGTTTTACCACCATCA
>LGRX02031505.1:0-15963 GCA_001247695.2 Cymbomonas tetramitiformis
GTATGAGGGCTTTGATGATATCTAGTGGTATGAGGGCTTTGATGGAGACATCCAATGGTATGAGGGCTCCGACATCATCTAGTGGTATGAGGGCTGTGACATCATCTAATGGTATGAGGCCTCTAATGACGTCTAGTGGTATGAAGGCTCTAACCTCATCCAGTGGTATGAGGGCTCCGACCACATCTAGTGGTGGCATGAGGGCTTTGATGATGTCTAGTGGTATGAGGACTTTGATGATGTCTAGTGGTATGAGGGCTTTGACATCATCTAGTATTTGTATGATGGAGGTTCGTAGATGAAGCATGTCTTGCCGACACCTCTGTGGTCAAAGTAGGATTTAGATTCCAAGTCGCACCCGAGAATATGCGTGTTTGACGTTGCCACGGAGTGATCTTGTAACAATAAATTCTCTGGGGGAGAGGCGACAATGGGTTGCACTAATTCCAAGGTGGGTCATCCAAGAAAATTCAAGGCCTCGCCACTCAAGTTTCCAGAGTGAACAATCGCTGCGAGCGCAGTGCGTGCGGACATACGTGCTTAATACGGTGCCTGCGGTTCCAGCGCTTTGATCAGCACCCTGGAGGCCAAATTTTGGCGTAGCTGGTTTGATAGTAAGGGCCATGCAAGTCTCGGGCACAAAAACTCTAAATATGGCCTGCGTGCTTTGATGCTCTCCACTCAATGCACGGCTCCGATCTGCCTGCGTGCTTTGATGCTCTGCTTTGATGCTCTCCACTCAATGCACGGCTCCGATCGGCCTGCGTGCTTTGATGCTCTCCACTCAATGCACGTGTACCGGGAGGCACAGCTCAGGGCTATGCCCCAAGGCGTATGCCCCATGGGTATGCCCCGAGGCGTATGCCCCATGGGTATGCCCCGAGGCGTATGCCCCATGGGTATGCCCCGAGGCGTATGCCCCATGGGTATGCCCCGAGGCGTATGCCCCATGGGTATGCCCCGAGGCGTATGCCCCATGGGTATGCCCCGAGGCGTATGGCCCATGGGTATGCCCCGAGGCGTATGCCCCATGGGTATGCCCCGAGGCGTATGGCCCATGGGTATGCCCCGAGGCGTATGCCCCATGGGTATGCCCCGAGGCGTATGGCCCATGGGTATGCCCCGAGGCGTATGCCCCATGGGTATGCCCCGAGGCGTATGCCCCATGGGTATGCCCCGACGCGTATGCCCCATGGGTATGCCCCGAGGCGTATGCCCCATGGGTATGCCCCGAGGCGTATGCCCCATGGGTATGCCCCGAGGCGTATGCCCCATGGGTATGCCCCGAGGCGTATGCCCCATGGCTATGCCCCGAGGCGTATGCCCCATGGGTATGCCCCGAGGCGTATGCCCCATGGGTATGCCCCGAGGCGTATGCCCCATGGGTATGCCCCGAGGCGTATGCCCCATGGGTATGCCCCGAGCGTGCATGCCCCACTCGCGAATAATGGGGAATTATCGGATATTCACATAAGTGAGCGAGTGGGGAAAATAATCGATGACAAAGCAGATTTCAGGAGAAGATCTGTAATGAAATGATTCATGGTAGATTCCAGGAGAAGATCTGCAATGGCAATACAAGTATCATGATCTGCCTGATGATTGGTGGAGGAGTAACAGAATCAGGCATGGTCTGCTGGTAATTGGCCGATGACAGATGTCAATCTAGGAATCCTGCTAGTGAGTTAAAGAGCAACATGATGAAAGGGGAAGCTTGGGAAAAGTGAACCTCAGTGAGTGTTGACCAAGTGAAAGAATTGTACAAGTTTTACGTGTTAGGATTGGGCATGATGCCAAGACTGAACATAGGGATATAGATGTTATAGGTCTGCGACCATACATTATATCGAAAAGTGATAGTATTGCTAGGCTGTGTAGCCAGTATATGTCATGCAATTAAACAGTGGAATATAAGGCTAGAAGCCTATGTGATACACCAAAAACAATAGAAAACATAAAAAGAAAAGAAAGAAGATAAAAGAAAAGAAAGGAAAATAAAGAGAAAAATATGTATAAGTTATCAGGAGTGTGCCTGGTACAAATTGGTTCTCAGATGATGAAAACGTTCTATGGACCTGTGGGATCTGCGAGTTACATGATGTTGGAGATGGCGACTTTTGCGTTTGCGTTTTGAGCGGCTTCAGCTTGCGTTTTACGGCTCAAAATACGCGCGGTACGTGCGTTATAAACACGGAAAAGTTTCGCTATGGGACCTTCTTTGTGAGAGATTTGGTTGAGGATCTTCTGTGGGGGCTTAAGATGAGACTACAAGATGACTTGGGCGACTTTTCGTTTTTGAGTTTTGGGCTGTCTCTGCTTACGTTCGACGGCTCAAAATGCGCGCGTTACGTGCACTAAAAACACGGAAAAGTTTCGCTGCGGGATCTTCTTTGTGGAGGATTTAGTTGAGATCTGCGTTATCTTGCTTTTTCTTAAGGCTCTGGGCGAGATTTGACACTTGATCTTAAGAATGTTCGGTTCTGGTCCACTCCGACGGCTATAGAGCTGGCATATCATGCGCGTGGACGTCTTTGGTGGACCCGTATGGCCGCTTTTCGCTGAATGTTTGCCAGATGTCGCGGATGCTAAGATTTGTTGCTGATTCCTTAAGTGTGAGCTTAAGTATGGGGGGGGAAAGTACAAGCTTCCTTCTGAGACATAAATAAGCAAGACCGCTGGGGACCATGATAAAACTTTGCGGAATAGCACAAATAGCAAAAAACTTTCAGTTTTTAAGCATCCTAGAAGAGATTAGAGTCAGATGAGCCAGATCTTGTATCCTCACCATACTTAAGGCTATTTTTGGCAGCTGATACCTTCTACCTTCTGGAGGAAGTTATTCATACCTTCTGGCGAAGTTCTTAACAGCTTTTGGCAGTATTTTGGCTCTACTGGACTGGTATTTCTGGAATTAATTTCTGGAAGCGCCATACGACCATATTTGACACTGTCATAGTTGTCATATCGTCATAACTGTCATACAGTTGACTTTTGATGCTTTCGCCCCCTTCCACCACCGCTATGGATCCTTCCGCCACCACCCTTCCTTTGACCCCTTCAGACCTTACACCAACCGCTTCCACCGCGCCTTCGGGCCCTTCCACCACCACAGTGGGGCATACAGTGGGGTATGCCCCGGGGCATGCGGGGCATGCGGGGCAGCCCAGCATGCTTCAGAGCCAGTCCTTGCCCGCCCTTTCCCCAACCCTTCCCTTCGTGTTTCAACAACAAGAGAGTGGTTGGGGCAGCGTGCAGCCGTATGCAGCATGGCAGGCTGAGCTTGCAGCGGGGCATACGGGGCATACGGGGCATACGGGGCATACGGGGTATGTGGGGCATGCGGGGCATGCGACGCGCCAGCCCCCGCACGCGACGAGCATGCAACCGCAACTTCAATCTGCCCCGGGCTTTCCCTATGCCACCAGTATGCCGCCACAACCCTTTGGCATGCCACACCATTATGCCACAGGCTCGCCACTACCCCATGCCCCAGGCGTGTTGACACACGCCCCGTACACTCCCGCGCCGATGTCGACCACCTACGGGGATCCATGGACACTACCCGTTTACTTTCCACCGCCTCCACCTCCAGTATATGGAGCTGACCCTGCGTCGGAGGCACGCGCGAGGGAATGGTGGGCAGCGCGAGAGCGCATGGCGGCTGCAGAGCGGGCGGTGGCGACAGACATGAGAGTGGTCCCCCAACGACTGTATCCGACACCGTTGATGGAACCGATTCCTCACACCGATATTTCTCCTGACGAGGGGGTGATAACCCATCAGCCGCATCATCGTCGCCGTGCTTCGGGGCCAGATACTCTTGGGAGAACCTTGCCAATACGCACGGAGCCCCAAGACGTGGTGACCGAGGACCTCTCCCAAGCTCACGCGTCTCAACCTGGGAGCACGACATCCGGTTCTGGCTATGAGTCTGCAGCGGGCACTCAGCATAGCCGCAAGCGACGAGAGCGGCGTCTCAAGTTGGAGAGGCATCGGAGGAAGGAGATGACGGACCAGGAGGTGTTGCAGAGGGTAGTCCGCGCCGAGACCGCTCGGTTCCTCGCAGAGACCGAGGCGGGGAGCTTACGCGACCAAATGGCTCAGCTAGAGGCTGCCGCAACGGAGGGCGCGGTGGCTGAGGAACGGCGTCTAGCGAGAAGACGTCGAGCAAGCTTGGACACCCCTGTGGTGTACGGGTCTGGTGAAGGCCAACCACAACATGCAGCGGGAGCGGCTGAGTATGCACCCGGCTCAGTCGGGCATGCCCCGGGGCATACGGGGCATACGGGGCATACGGGGCATACGGGGCATACGGGGCATGCGGGGCATGCAGCACAGCCGGCTGAGCATGTACCTGGCTCAGTGGGGCATGCAGCGGGGCATGCCCCGGGGCATGCGGGGCATGCGGGGCACGCAACACAACCGGCTGAGCATGTACCCGGCTCAGTGGGGCATGCAGCAGGGTATGCCCCGGGGCATGCGGGGCATGCGGGGCATGCGGGGCATGCAACACGCCAGCCCCAACATGCAACCAGTGGGTTCCAGCAGCTTGCAACCAGCGTCTCCCAGCACGCAACCAGCGGAGGCCAGCTTACCTTGGGCTGGAATGGTGGGAAGCCGCTTGCCGCCGATGAAGAATCGAAAAGCCGGAGTAGCGACTATAAGGACACGGAGGACGACCCTGGAGATGACCTTGGTGACGACCCTGATGGTGACCCGGCTGGGGGGGCGGGGCCGTCGACGTCAACTACACGGCTGTTAGTGGTCACTCCCCAAGGGGATTCCTTGTGGGTGCCCCCGGGTGAATTGGCCACTACAGCGACGTTACCCGAGGTCACCTCCTCGCACCATGGTCTGTCGGCAGCCCTGAAGATCTGTGACAATCTTGGGCTGAGTCCCGCTCGATACATTCTGAGCGGGGCCGGTAGTACCTCTTTCCCCGAGATACGTCCGCTGCACACCACCGAGACCTCCACCTACGCTCTCTTAGTGGACCGCTTGGTGGCAGAGGAGTCTATTCGAGGCACGAGGCGTTCCAGAATTCCGTCTCAATGGTACCAATGCCCGAGACGACCGGTGGTGGACGCCTTCACGGAGTCGGAGGCGGAAACCTACGAGCTGGACGGGCTACAAGCCTGGGTGGAGGTCTGTGCCGCTCCGTGGTACTTGGCAGCATCGTTTGGGCCATCTTCTGAGACGCCCCAACCCCCTCTACAGCCTGCCCCTTCCACATTCCCGGCTCCTTCCCACCGACTTTCTGCCGACGCCGCGACCTTCTCACCGACGGCGTCATAGCATGCGGCAGCAACGGGACCACCTGCCGGGGTGGCACGAGCTCCGGAGGACCCCATGGCGATGTACACCCCCGACGACCGCTCCTACCAGACCGCGATCAAGAACGAGAGCTCGCTCTTGAAGGACATCCGCAAGCTGGTGGACGACCTCCCGGAGTTTCCCGGCGATCACTTCACGAAGGGCCGGGCCATGGATGACCTTGAGGAATTCTCTGTGGCGGTGAATGCACTTCTGGAGCACATGACGGTGATTGCGGCGCTCACTACTCCCGGCTTTCGGCGTGAGGCGCAAGGACACAATCAGCTCAGCATCTCCACCTTGCTGTGGATGATCAAGACCTCCAAGTTGGCCAAGGCCCAGAAGTTGTACGTCGAGGAGATGGCGCCGGGAGGCAGCGAAGGAGAGGCGTGGAAGGCGAGGTACGCAGCGGTGCCGCGGTTCATGGGCGATCTTGCCTTGTCAGTGGACATCACCACGGACGCCCTGAAACGGCTGAAGTCGGAGCTACTCTCAACGAGACAACGATCGGAGGAGAAGACCGGTGCTTTCTACACCCGCATCGCCACCCGAACTGCGACTGTCAACTTCGTGGCGGACGTAGTGCGGGGTTGCGGTAAGGTTACCAAACTGGAACTTCTCGAGCTCTTTTGGGGTGGACTACGACACAGCGTTCAAGTGGGGTCCAAGTTGGCGGATCTTGGGCTAGACACCAGTCACCCGGAGCAGTGGGAAGAGGAACAACGTCGACTTGGACGGCCCGACACCTCCGCCATCTTGAAGGTTCGTTCCGTGGCCACGGAAATTGAGACGGCTAAGGT
Organism: Cymbomonas tetramitiformis; assembly: GCA_001247695.2. NCBI lineage: Eukaryota > Viridiplantae > Chlorophyta > Pyramimonadophyceae > Pyramimonadales > Pyramimonadaceae > Cymbomonas > Cymbomonas tetramitiformis. The sequence goes on from LGRX02031505.1 coordinate 6,114, forward strand.
GATGGAGGACGCGGTTCTCCACGACACCATCGCCCGCAAGGTGGCGTTGGAGATGGGACACCGACAACGGCAAGCTCCACCACGTAGCGCCCCGGCTAGTCGGCCTAGGTGGCCTCCGAGGAGGCCTGCGTTGGCGGCCCTCACGTGGGAGCCGGGGACTGCCGGGAATGACTCGGCAACAGCGGCTCCTGTGGATGTAAGCACAGCGGCGACCCAAGGATCCCGGCCGGCACCTGCGGTGAGGGAACGGCCCTGTTTTGCATGTGGCAGTCTCGAGCACTTGGTGGCCAATTGCACGGACGAGAAGAAGCTGGCCATCTGGAAGGCCAACGCCCCGGCGCGGTTGGCGCGAAGGCCAGGGCAAGTGGCGGCTTGCGTAGAAGTCATTGAGGAGAGAGTCGAGGAGGATTCCCTCAATCCGGAAGAGCTGGAAACGATGGAGGAGATCCTCGCTCTGGCGGATGCTGACGTGGACCTCTATGGGGATCTGTGTGCCATGTGTGACATCACGAACACCGAGGATCCAGCTTTTCGGAGTGGGGAGCCGACAGGGGCTCCCGGGCAAGAGGAGTAAATCTCCATCGACCCCGTGGACAGAGGCAGCCCTATACCAATGTGGCAGCCCGTCCTTCAAGGCCCTCGCGGACGTCACGTGACGAGGCCACCGCCTGTACCCCGACAAAGCCCGTCTCACTGCGAGTGCAGCGTGCCCCAGTGAGCACAGAGGCTTCATCAGATTCACCCCATGGTGTGGCCGCACGGCCCCCCTCCACCGTCAGCCCGAGTGGCTACTGCCCGACGCTCCAGTCCTACCACAAGGACCGAAGTAAAAGGGGGCTAGCCGCCACGATTTTTCGATGTAGTTGATGTTTGAGTGCTTAAAGATCATCCTTGGGTGCTCAAATATTTATTAAAAACATGTGCCGGGTGATATACTCGATATGGGTATGCACTTGTGAGCGCTGAAGAAGTGGGGGTAAAATTAATTCAAATTAAATAAAAAGGCCAGTCCTACCACAAGGACCGAAATGTTTCTCACGCTAGCTACCTCCACGAAGGTCCTGTGAAAATTCGGAGACCCATGTTGTCAAGTTCGCGAGCTGCTCTTTCTGCAGTGTCTTGTCAAAAAAATGATCGGAGGTCATCTTCGCCCTCAAAATATCGGTTGAAGTTGCCTGGGTATACAAAATCCGAAAATACCACTGTGGTGTGGTTGGAATTTAGTGATTTTTAACGCTACCCATGCTCAATGTTGATAACGTAGCATGAAATTGCGACATTGTTTAGGCAAGCGGGCAAAGGGGTACTCAGTTTAGGTCCCAATGAGACTACAATCCGGAGGATAGGCACTAGGAGCATCAAGAGGATGGTTAAAAAAATTCCCGCGCGTCCGGTCCTTGTGATAGGACTGAACGAGATTCCAGTCCTTTCACAAGGACTGTCGGGCAGTAGCCACGAGGCCCCGTTCATCACGGATTGCCTTCAGTGGCCGAGAGCGCGCACGGCGCGCTACCATTTTGAGCAGACGGCCCCTCTCAGTGGAGAATTCCCCCCCTGCTCGGGGATCATTGACTCCACCGATAGCCCCACCGACGGTACATTCTTGTTGGGAGACTTACTGTGCCGAACACGGTGTCCCGATTGACCGCGGTAATGTTGATGGACCTCCCCCACGCATCCGAGCTCATCACGCGGCACCAGCAGTTCAGTCCAGCGACTACAAGGATCTGCATCTGGCTGCACCGGGGACCTCCGAGGTGTACCAGAGTTCCTTGGCGGACCAGCGTAGGCGGTTGACATCGTGGAGCTGGAGAAGTCCGGCTGGGGCTACCTCTGAAAGTGTCCTACTACGACAACTACGCATGACCCTCAAGAAGAAGTCCCCGGCAGAGGCACACAAGATGGCTGAGCGCAGTCGTCGCCATGCTACACGACGTCCCGCGACTACTCCTTTCAGCCGTCGCCAACGGAAGTACGAGTTGGACGAGCTTATACTCGCCCGCTTGCGTGGTCGCATGAGCGGCACATTGGGCTTGGCCTGGGCAGAGTTGAGCCCACGCGAGCAACGTCGGGCTGTGGAGCAAGAATACGGGCCGAAGACGAATGTACCGCAAGAAGGCCGACCTTGGGAGACGATTGGCCTCCGTCGCCTTCGACGGCGTCAAGCATCTGCGGCGATATCGATACAGCAAGCCTATCGCTTGTGGCGACGTCGGCGGGCACAACGAGCGCAGGACACTCCCCTTGACTCCCATGCGCTCAAGACGGCCTCAGCGTGGACCACGGCAGCCCAGCGGGTCAAGCAGTACGGCAAGGCGGTCGTGCAGGCTGTGTTCGGACGCGTCCGACGGGCACACCCACCTCCCAATCCTACCCCCCTCAAACCGGACGAGACGGTTCTCGCAACAACTCTGGGATCGAGCCCCTCGGATCTAACCTACAGGACCGATGAGTCCGAGATGGAGATCCATTGCAGCCAGTACCGGTTGCAGCAGCACCGTGAGCTGTCCTCGGAGGAGAATACGCCTACCCGCCGTTCGAAGTCTTCGAGGAGTGGGAGGAAGCGCACGACGTTGGACCAACGGGTGAAAGCCTGGAGGAAGGAGGAATCTGCACGTCTTGCTGCTTGGGAGGCCCTGAGCGTGACCCGACAACCGGTGGGCGAATCCGAGCACCTCGAGGAGGAGCTGAGTATGACCCAGCAGCTGGCGGGCGGATCGGGCAGCATACCGCCAGCGTGCAACCAACATGTTGTATCCTGCTCCAGTCTGCCCGAGGAGGAGCTGAACATGACCCAGCAGCTGGCGGGTGAACCTAACAGCCCGTGTCGGCATGCATCCAGTCCGGCCGAGCATGCAACCAGCCCGGCTAAGCACGCAGCGGAACATGCAGCGGGGCATGCGCCAGGGCACGCGGGGCATGCGGGGCATGCAACATGCCCACCTGAGCATGCGACCAGCTCGGTGGGGCATGCAGTGGGGCATGCCCCGGGGCATGCGGGGCATGCGGGGCATGCGGGGCATGCAACACGGCCGACTGAGCATGCAGCCAGCTCAGTGGGGCATGCAGTGGGGCATGCCCCGGGGCATACGCTGGGGCATGCGGGGCATGCAACACGGTCGACTGAGCATGCGATCAGCTCAGTGGGGCATGCAGTGAGGCATGCCCCGGGGCATGCGGGGCATGCGGGGCATACGGGGCATGCAACATGCCGGCCTGTGCATGCGACCAGCTCAGTGGGGCATGCAGCGGGGCATGCAGCGGGGCATGCGGGGCATGCGGGGCAAGCAACGCGGCCAGCTGAGCATGCAACCTGTATCGCTGAGCAGGCGACGCACCTGGTCCAGTGTGCAACGCGCCCGGCCCGGCATGCATCCAATGGGTCCCAACCGCTTGAAAGCGGGTCAGACAGCGACTCCACGCATGTCAGCGCTACCGACAGTGGCACTACCCACGTCAGCGCCACCGACGTTGGCGCCACCGACAGCGACACGACCCACGTCAGTGCCACCGACAGCGACACCACTCACGTCAGCGACACCAACAGTGACACTACCCACGTCAGCCCCACTGATAGTGATACCACTCACGTCAGTGCCTCGACCAACGCCACCATGTACGTCAATGCTACTGAACACGGCAGTGGCGAAGAGTACGAGTGCAACGCCTTGGTGGACGAGACTGCAGCCGCCTTGAGTTCACACCCAATCGAAGATGCTCTTAAATGTAAGCGTGTTCAACTGGATGGGGGGGGTGCGCTGGAAGGCGAACTCTCGAGCAGGGACACTCTTGGCACACACACTGTCAGCGGTGCGAGACGAGGAAGGACCCCTAATCCTGGTGTTCTATGCCTACCTTCGTGGACATCGAGTGAAGGTGTTGGTGGACTCAGGCGCCTCAGACAACTTCATCTCGGCGGAATGTGCCCGTACTTGCGACTTGACAGTGCGCTCGGGGACACCAATGAAGGTCACGCTGGCAGATGGGTCTGTAAAGACCGCTGGAGAGGTGGCGTACACCAAGTTCACCGCACACGCGGCGTCGGGAGTAAACTACTGCGAGAAGCGGATGGCTCTACGGGTCTTGCCGTTAGGAATCCAAGTAGACGTGGTGTTGGGGGTAAGTGGCTTCGCAGTCTCTCCCCAATCACGTTGGATTATGCCGGTCACGGTTCCGTCTCCTTCAACACGCGAGCAAATGGTGGAGGACAACAACAGGCGACGCTCGTGGGTTGTAGTCCGGGGATGGGTCAGGGCAAGGCCCAGGGCGCAGGGCTGATCGATGAGGTGTTCTTGACGGCAACGCAACTGAAGCAGCACCTCCTCCACGCGGAAACCAGGCGCCTGGCCGGGGATGAAGAATCGCAACCTCAGTGGCTCATGATGGCGGCGCGCGGGGACGACCATGAGGCAGGAGCCTTCGCAGCTACCGCTGCTGAAGTACCGTCATCTCACGCCACCCTGGAAAAGGAAGGGCCCCGCCAAGATACTCGAGACGCACCGGTAAGCAGCACGTGGAGGCAGCGCTTTGACGCCTTCTTTGAGAAGTATTTGGATACCCTGTGTGCAGCCTTACCGGAGGCATCCAAGTTGCGGCGCACTGAGGAGGACAAGGCCCGCATCGATCGCAAGCCGGACGCGGAGGGTGGACCACCATGTAGGCGCCCATACAAGATGACCGCTGAAGAGCTACGCCAGCTACGTGAACGTATCGAGCAACTCATGAAGAAGGGTTACATCCGGCCGTCGTCAAGCCCGTATGCCGCCCCATGTCTGATGGTACCCAAGCCTGGTGACCCGAAGACATTACGTCTGGTGGTGGATTACCGACAATTGAACCAGCAGACGGTGCGGGACCGGTACCCACTACCGGACATCCAATTGATGTTTGACGAGATGCAAGGGGCAGCGTTCTTCTCCTCCTTTGACGCGGTGGACGGATTCTGGCAAGTGCCGATGGCCGAGGAGGACGTGGAGAAGACCGCCTTCACCACCCAGATGGGGGCCTATGAATGGTTGGTGATGCCCCAGGGCCTGCAAACTCTCCCTCCCAATATCAACGGCGAATGCAGCGTGCACTCGGTCATCTCCCCTTTGTACGAATCTTCATCGACGATGTGGTCGTCTTCTCGCGCACGGTGGAGGAACACTACGACCACGTACGTCAGTTCTTGGACACTTGTCGAGAAAAAGGGGTATATTTGAAGGCCTCCAAGGCGCAAATGTTGAAGGAGTCACTACGGTTCCTGGGCCACACTCTCTCCGCCGAAGGATGCCAGCCACAGCATGACAAGGTGTCCTCCATCAAGGACTGGCCGAAGCTGGAGACGGTAACCCACGTCAGACAGTTCCTTGGGCTAGCGGGGTACTACCGCCGGTTCGTACACCGGTTCTCGGAGATTGCCCAACCCTTGACCTCGCTCACCAAGACCGACGTACCGTGGCAATGGGGAGAACTCCAGCAATGGGCCTTCGACGAGTTGAAGACCGCACTCTCCTCAGCCCCTGTATTGGCATTGCCTGACATGAAGGCAGCCGCGGATGGGGCAGCGCCGTTTTTGGTACAAACGGATGCAAGTGGAGTTGCTTTGGGAGGCGTACTCATGCAAGATACGGGTGACGGTATGAGGGTGATAGCCTACGACAGTCGGCAGTTTTCCGCGGCGGAACAGAATTACCACACCGGCGAAAGGGAGCTCTGCGCGTTGCACCATTGCACCACCGTCACCTGGAGGCACTACCTGTTCTCCTCCGACTTCCGGTTACAAGGTGACCATCGCCCCCTGGAATGGCTAATGTCCCCGGGACGAGAACTTAGCCGACGACAGGCACGGTGGTACATGGACCTGGTGGAAGTTGGTGTCCCACGAATGGAGTACGTCAAAGGAGCTCTTCTTCCGGTCCCCGATGCGCTATCTCGCCGACCTGACTACGTGACCAAGGACCCGCGAGAAGGGCTCAAGGAGGCCGGTGTCGTAGACAAGGAGACGGACCTCCCCAAGGACCCACTCTCCGTGCTGGATACCGACGAGATCTTTGAAGACCACCCGCCAACCCCTGTACCAGGATGGGTGGCCACCATGGAATCGTGGATGGATGGCGTGGAGACACTTCAGGTGGCGGAGCGGGCCCTGGAGAGCCTGCTCCAGGCTGGTAGCGCGCCCTGCCACGCAACCGGCTCGGCTGAGCATACATGCTGCCAGCTCAGTGGGGCATGCAGCGGGGCATGCGCCGGGGCATACGGGGCATGCGGGGCATGCAACACAGCCGGCTGAGCATGCAACCAGCTCAGTGGGGCATGCAGTGGGGTATGCCCCGGGGCATAAGCCGGGGCATGCGGGGCATGCGGGGCATGCGGGGCATGCAATGTGCCAGCCTGGGCATGCAACTAGCTCGCCTAAGTGTGCACCCGCTGGAGAGGAACTAATGCTGCGAGCCCCCACCGACTACTTCACTGATTTGTCCGAAACTGGAAAGCGCCGGCAGGAAGCGAACACCCCGGGAACCGATCCAGTGTTGCGCCGTAGTGCTCGGCTGCGACAAACCACTGCTACGACGACTCCTTCCACCAAGCCGAAAACCTCGACACCGCCTGCTACGGATTTCCGAGGTCCTAAGCAGCCAACTCAGCCGTCTGGTCGAGCCCCCAAACAGCCAGCCGATCGGCAGGATTGGAAGGTGCGCAAGGAGGTCTTTGAGCGCCTCCAACGACAGTTCGGCAGCTTCGATGTTGACGCGTGTTGTGACCTGGGTGGACGGAACCGTCAGGTAGACGCATACTGGACTGATTGTCTGCGACAGCAGTGGAGGGGAAAGCACGTCTGGTGTAATCCCCCATACTCCAGCAGTCATATCTCCATCGAGGCAGTGTTGCGCAAGTATGTAGATGAATGGCGGCAGGACCCCGCGCATACCTCGGCAGTGTTCCTTCTACCGGACATCCAGGCTCGCATGCCTCAATGGAGGCGACTCTTCAGGATGGCTGGTATAAGGCTGGTGGAAGTGATACCTACTCATGACGAACGAGGAGTGCCCACCCAGCTGTTCGAAACTCCTGACGGTGTACTCCACGACCTTCCGTGGCCCGTGCTGGTGGTGCATGCTCCCCCTACCCGACAGCTAGCGCCAAGAGTGCGGCATCCCCGAGTGGCGCCTCCGATAGTGCGACAGGGTAAGGCTGCTAAGACCCGCGATGCTTCGAGCCTCCCCACGGACGTTACATTCCTGGAGTCCCTAAACGATGAGTACGCACGTGCCGGTCCCCTTCAGCAGCCGCGGGATAACATCCTTGCGGCTCCGCACCATGCCACGAGGGACTTCCGCATCGTCGGGAACGTACTGTGGCGTGTAGCCGCGGGACGGTACCAGTTGGTCCTCGGCGAAGACTCTCCCTTGCGAGAGGTGGTCTTCAAGGATGCCCACGACTCCACCACTGCAGGTCACACTGGCCGGGAGAAAACGCTGGAAAGAGTTCTACGCAGGTTCTGGTGGAAGAATGCCTCCGAAGACGTGGCAGGATGGGTGGCCTCATGCCCTACGTGTCAAGCAGTTCGTCCCCGGGCATCCTACCCCGATGGATTGTTGAATCCGCACGCTATTCCTCAACGCAACTGGCAAGATGTGAGCGTGGACTTCGTTACAGGGTTGCCGCTCACCGCCCAGGGGAATGACGCCTTCGTCACCTTTACGTGCAAGCTGAGCAAAATGGTACACCTTATGCCCATGAACTTTGGGGACAGCTCTGCGCAGACGGTGGCCCGCATCTACTTCGACGTGGTGTGGAGGCAGCATGGAGCCCCCATGAAGATTGTATGTGACCGTGACCCCAGGTTCCAAGACTCGTTCTGGCGTGAGCTAATGAGACTTATGGGGGTGCGGGTGGCTTCTACCACTCCGTACAACCCTCGTTCAGACGGGCAGGCGGAACACACCAACAGGGTGGTCGAGGACATGTTGCGCTCGTTCGTGGGTGCCAATCCGGATGACTGGGACCTCTACATGACAAACGTGGAGTTTGCTATCAACGACTCGCGTAGTGACGTCACAGGATTCACTCCCTTTGAGCTATGCTACGGGGTATCTCCGATGTCTCAGCTGGACATGTTCCTGGAGGCTGCGACTCTCTCTGGCTCTGCGCGACGAAAAGGGGGGGTGGGTACCGCCCATGAGATGGCTGTGAAGTTTTCGGCGCAGTTGAGGGACGCGCGTGGCCGCCTTGAGTTGGCTCAGCAGCGCCAGCGGGAGCAGTTCGACCGGCGCCACAAGCAGCATAGGTACGCAGTGGGGGATCTGGTATGGATCGAGGCTCGTCACCTGACGGAGAAGGTGATGGACCGTGCGCTGTGCCGGAAGCTCGGCAAGCGTTGGCACGGGCCTGTAACTGTCGTGGAGTGCTTCTACAGCGATTTGCAGGCGGAGCTGGCGGAGGCGGACCGCGGGGCACCGGTGGCTTATCGGTTGGCTCTACCACCGCATTGGCGCATTCACGGCGTGTTTGCACAGCACCGCCTGAAGCCATACGTTTCCGGCATGGATGAGTTTGCATCTCGAGCACAACTGCCTGTACCTGACCCGGTAATGGTAGATGGGCAAGCGGAAGCTCACGTGGACAAAATTCTGGCGTATCGTGTACGCATGGTCAAGGGTAAGTCAGTGGAGGAATGGAAGGTACGCTGGACGGGCTACTCGGCAGCTCACGACCAGTGGCGCTCCAGAGACAAGATGGACAGAGGCGGGGAGAATCAGCAGCTCAAGGAGTTCGAGGCACGGCGGTTGGGCATGCAGGCGGACATGTTGAAGTCCGTTGAGCATGGCCGACGTCAACGTCAACAGCGACAGCCCGTTCACCTTGGTGTCACTTTATCCCAACTAATGGAACATCAATGTGACGTCCCAGAAGTGGATTCTCCACCGGAAGACTTCTGTCTGCCGTGGGAGCGGGTGGAAATCTTGGAGAACGGAGAGCTAGTGGTGATCACCGACCTTGAAGAGCGAAAGACCCGGCCAGTGAGAATCTTGGTGTTGTTCAGCGGAACCGGATCGGTGGAAAGAGAGTTTGCAAAGTGCTTTCCATCTGCCTCGGTGGTTACGCTCGACAACGACCCACGATGGCAACCCGACCATCTCGCATCAATGGAGGACTGGGACCCCACTCAGTACCCACCGGGATTCTTTGATGTCATCTGGGCCAGCCCTCCATGTACCCAGTACAGTCAGGCGCGCACTACGGGAGGACCTCCTGATCTGGAAGGAGCAGACAAGAGTGTGAAATGCACCCTGGATGCTATTGAGTACTTGAAGCCCAAGCACTGGTTTCTTGAAAATCCTGAAGGAAGATACCCGAATGCGCTGCGGTTGCGGTCAGTGGTTCGTGAACTGCCACAGCCTTTTTTTTGCACCTACTGTAAGTATGGGGAGCGATATCGTAAACCAACGTGTATCTGGACTAGCTCACCTCCACCAACGCCATTGCTGGAGTGCACCTCGCGGCCACCTTGCGCATGTAAATGGGCCACCGGAGGGCACCCTGAAACTGCTCAGCTTGGGCCATCGTCTTCACAGCAACCAGGAGCGCGAGATGCTCACGCCGTGTACCCAGTACCGGCTCCGCTGTTGCGTCATCTCTTCCACCATCTTCAGTTCGGGGAGTTTGATGCCTGACGACACCGGGAGCGGCATCGGGAGATAGGCCGCTCTTGAGGGGGGAGGAGTTGTACCGGGAGGCACGGACAGCTCAGGGCTATGCCCCAAGGCGTATGCCCCATGGGTATGCCGCGAGGCGTATGCCCCATGGGTATGCCCCGAGGCGTATGCCCCAAGGATATGCCCCGAGGCGTATGCCCCATGGGTAT
>LGRX02031506.1:0-19480 GCA_001247695.2 Cymbomonas tetramitiformis
TCCGGTCCTTGTGATAGGACTGAACGAGATTCCAGTCCTTTCACAAGGACTGTCGGGCAGTAGCCACGAGGCCCCGTTCATCACGGATTGCCTTCAGTGGCCGAGAGCGCGCACGGCGCGCTACCATTTTGAGCAGACGGCCCCTCTCAGTGGAGAATTCCCCCCCTGCTCGGGGATCATTGACTCCACCGATAGCCCCACCGACGGTACATTCTTGTTGGGAGACTTACTGTGCCGAACACGGTGTCCCGATTGACCGCGGTAATGTTGATGGACCTCCCCCACGCATCCGAGCTCATCACGCGGCACCAGCAGTTCAGTCCAGCGACTACAAGGATCTGCATCTGGCTGCACCGGGGACCTCCGAGGTGTACCAGAGTTCCTTGGCGGACCAGCGTAGGCGGTTGACATCGTGGAGCTGGAGAAGTCCGGCTGGGGCTACCTCTGAAAGTGTCCTACTACGACAACTACGCATGACCCTCAAGAAGAAGTCCCCGGCAGAGGCACACAAGATGGCTGAGCGCAGTCGTCGCCATGCTACACGACGTCCCGCGACTACTCCTTTCAGCCGTCGCCAACGGAAGTACGAGTTGGACGAGCTTATACTCGCCCGCTTGCGTGGTCGCATGAGCGGCACATTGGGCTTGGCCTGGGCAGAGTTGAGCCCACGCGAGCAACGTCGGGCTGTGGAGCAAGAATACGGGCCGAAGACGAATGTACCGCAAGAAGGCCGACCTTGGGAGACGATTGGCCTCCGTCGCCTTCGACGGCGTCAAGCATCTGCGGCGATATCGATACAGCAAGCCTATCGCTTGTGGCGACGTCGGCGGGCACAACGAGCGCAGGACACTCCCCTTGACTCCCATGCGCTCAAGACGGCCTCAGCGTGGACCACGGCAGCCCAGCGGGTCAAGCAGTACGGCAAGGCGGTCGTGCAGGCTGTGTTCGGACGCGTCCGACGGGCACACCCACCTCCCAATCCTACCCCCCTCAAACCGGACGAGACGGTTCTCGCAACAACTCTGGGATCGAGCCCCTCGGATCTAACCTACAGGACCGATGAGTCCGAGATGGAGATCCATTGCAGCCAGTACCGGTTGCAGCAGCACCGTGAGCTGTCCTCGGAGGAGAATACGCCTACCCGCCGTTCGAAGTCTTCGAGGAGTGGGAGGAAGCGCACGACGTTGGACCAACGGGTGAAAGCCTGGAGGAAGGAGGAATCTGCACGTCTTGCTGCTTGGGAGGCCCTGAGCGTGACCCGACAACCGGTGGGCGAATCCGAGCACCTCGAGGAGGAGCTGAGTATGACCCAGCAGCTGGCGGGCGGATCGGGCAGCATACCGCCAGCGTGCAACCAACATGTTGTATCCTGCTCCAGTCTGCCCGAGGAGGAGCTGAACATGACCCAGCAGCTGGCGGGTGAACCTAACAGCCCGTGTCGGCATGCATCCAGTCCGGCCGAGCATGCAACCAGCCCGGCTAAGCACGCAGCGGAACATGCAGCGGGGCATGCGCCAGGGCACGCGGGGCATGCGGGGCATGCAACATGCCCACCTGAGCATGCGACCAGCTCGGTGGGGCATGCAGTGGGGCATGCCCCGGGGCATGCGGGGCATGCGGGGCATGCGGGGCATGCAACACGGCCGACTGAGCATGCAGCCAGCTCAGTGGGGCATGCAGTGGGGCATGCCCCGGGGCATACGCTGGGGCATGCGGGGCATGCAACACGGTCGACTGAGCATGCGATCAGCTCAGTGGGGCATGCAGTGAGGCATGCCCCGGGGCATGCGGGGCATGCGGGGCATACGGGGCATGCAACATGCCGGCCTGTGCATGCGACCAGCTCAGTGGGGCATGCAGCGGGGCATGCAGCGGGGCATGCGGGGCATGCGGGGCAAGCAACGCGGCCAGCTGAGCATGCAACCTGTATCGCTGAGCAGGCGACGCACCTGGTCCAGTGTGCAACGCGCCCGGCCCGGCATGCATCCAATGGGTCCCAACCGCTTGAAAGCGGGTCAGACAGCGACTCCACGCATGTCAGCGCTACCGACAGTGGCACTACCCACGTCAGCGCCACCGACGTTGGCGCCACCGACAGCGACACGACCCACGTCAGTGCCACCGACAGCGACACCACTCACGTCAGCGACACCAACAGTGACACTACCCACGTCAGCCCCACTGATAGTGATACCACTCACGTCAGTGCCTCGACCAACGCCACCATGTACGTCAATGCTACTGAACACGGCAGTGGCGAAGAGTACGAGTGCAACGCCTTGGTGGACGAGACTGCAGCCGCCTTGAGTTCACACCCAATCGAAGATGCTCTTAAATGTAAGCGTGTTCAACTGGATGGGGGGGGTGCGCTGGAAGGCGAACTCTCGAGCAGGGACACTCTTGGCACACACACTGTCAGCGGTGCGAGACGAGGAAGGACCCCTAATCCTGGTGTTCTATGCCTACCTTCGTGGACATCGAGTGAAGGTGTTGGTGGACTCAGGCGCCTCAGACAACTTCATCTCGGCGGAATGTGCCCGTACTTGCGACTTGACAGTGCGCTCGGGGACACCAATGAAGGTCACGCTGGCAGATGGGTCTGTAAAGACCGCTGGAGAGGTGGCGTACACCAAGTTCACCGCACACGCGGCGTCGGGAGTAAACTACTGCGAGAAGCGGATGGCTCTACGGGTCTTGCCGTTAGGAATCCAAGTAGACGTGGTGTTGGGGGTAAGTGGCTTCGCAGTCTCTCCCCAATCACGTTGGATTATGCCGGTCACGGTTCCGTCTCCTTCAACACGCGAGCAAATGGTGGAGGACAACAACAGGCGACGCTCGTGGGTTGTAGTCCGGGGATGGGTCAGGGCAAGGCCCAGGGCGCAGGGCTGATCGATGAGGTGTTCTTGACGGCAACGCAACTGAAGCAGCACCTCCTCCACGCGGAAACCAGGCGCCTGGCCGGGGATGAAGAATCGCAACCTCAGTGGCTCATGATGGCGGCGCGCGGGGACGACCATGAGGCAGGAGCCTTCGCAGCTACCGCTGCTGAAGTACCGTCATCTCACGCCACCCTGGAAAAGGAAGGGCCCCGCCAAGATACTCGAGACGCACCGGTAAGCAGCACGTGGAGGCAGCGCTTTGACGCCTTCTTTGAGAAGTATTTGGATACCCTGTGTGCAGCCTTACCGGAGGCATCCAAGTTGCGGCGCACTGAGGAGGACAAGGCCCGCATCGATCGCAAGCCGGACGCGGAGGGTGGACCACCATGTAGGCGCCCATACAAGATGACCGCTGAAGAGCTACGCCAGCTACGTGAACGTATCGAGCAACTCATGAAGAAGGGTTACATCCGGCCGTCGTCAAGCCCGTATGCCGCCCCATGTCTGATGGTACCCAAGCCTGGTGACCCGAAGACATTACGTCTGGTGGTGGATTACCGACAATTGAACCAGCAGACGGTGCGGGACCGGTACCCACTACCGGACATCCAATTGATGTTTGACGAGATGCAAGGGGCAGCGTTCTTCTCCTCCTTTGACGCGGTGGACGGATTCTGGCAAGTGCCGATGGCCGAGGAGGACGTGGAGAAGACCGCCTTCACCACCCAGATGGGGGCCTATGAATGGTTGGTGATGCCCCAGGGCCTGCAAACTCTCCCTCCCAATATCAACGGCGAATGCAGCGTGCACTCGGTCATCTCCCCTTTGTACGAATCTTCATCGACGATGTGGTCGTCTTCTCGCGCACGGTGGAGGAACACTACGACCACGTACGTCAGTTCTTGGACACTTGTCGAGAAAAAGGGGTATATTTGAAGGCCTCCAAGGCGCAAATGTTGAAGGAGTCACTACGGTTCCTGGGCCACACTCTCTCCGCCGAAGGATGCCAGCCACAGCATGACAAGGTGTCCTCCATCAAGGACTGGCCGAAGCTGGAGACGGTAACCCACGTCAGACAGTTCCTTGGGCTAGCGGGGTACTACCGCCGGTTCGTACACCGGTTCTCGGAGATTGCCCAACCCTTGACCTCGCTCACCAAGACCGACGTACCGTGGCAATGGGGAGAACTCCAGCAATGGGCCTTCGACGAGTTGAAGACCGCACTCTCCTCAGCCCCTGTATTGGCATTGCCTGACATGAAGGCAGCCGCGGATGGGGCAGCGCCGTTTTTGGTACAAACGGATGCAAGTGGAGTTGCTTTGGGAGGCGTACTCATGCAAGATACGGGTGACGGTATGAGGGTGATAGCCTACGACAGTCGGCAGTTTTCCGCGGCGGAACAGAATTACCACACCGGCGAAAGGGAGCTCTGCGCGTTGCACCATTGCACCACCGTCACCTGGAGGCACTACCTGTTCTCCTCCGACTTCCGGTTACAAGGTGACCATCGCCCCCTGGAATGGCTAATGTCCCCGGGACGAGAACTTAGCCGACGACAGGCACGGTGGTACATGGACCTGGTGGAAGTTGGTGTCCCACGAATGGAGTACGTCAAAGGAGCTCTTCTTCCGGTCCCCGATGCGCTATCTCGCCGACCTGACTACGTGACCAAGGACCCGCGAGAAGGGCTCAAGGAGGCCGGTGTCGTAGACAAGGAGACGGACCTCCCCAAGGACCCACTCTCCGTGCTGGATACCGACGAGATCTTTGAAGACCACCCGCCAACCCCTGTACCAGGATGGGTGGCCACCATGGAATCGTGGATGGATGGCGTGGAGACACTTCAGGTGGCGGAGCGGGCCCTGGAGAGCCTGCTCCAGGCTGGTAGCGCGCCCTGCCACGCAACCGGCTCGGCTGAGCATACATGCTGCCAGCTCAGTGGGGCATGCAGCGGGGCATGCGCCGGGGCATACGGGGCATGCGGGGCATGCAACACAGCCGGCTGAGCATGCAACCAGCTCAGTGGGGCATGCAGTGGGGTATGCCCCGGGGCATAAGCCGGGGCATGCGGGGCATGCGGGGCATGCGGGGCATGCAATGTGCCAGCCTGGGCATGCAACTAGCTCGCCTAAGTGTGCACCCGCTGGAGAGGAACTAATGCTGCGAGCCCCCACCGACTACTTCACTGATTTGTCCGAAACTGGAAAGCGCCGGCAGGAAGCGAACACCCCGGGAACCGATCCAGTGTTGCGCCGTAGTGCTCGGCTGCGACAAACCACTGCTACGACGACTCCTTCCACCAAGCCGAAAACCTCGACACCGCCTGCTACGGATTTCCGAGGTCCTAAGCAGCCAACTCAGCCGTCTGGTCGAGCCCCCAAACAGCCAGCCGATCGGCAGGATTGGAAGGTGCGCAAGGAGGTCTTTGAGCGCCTCCAACGACAGTTCGGCAGCTTCGATGTTGACGCGTGTTGTGACCTGGGTGGACGGAACCGTCAGGTAGACGCATACTGGACTGATTGTCTGCGACAGCAGTGGAGGGGAAAGCACGTCTGGTGTAATCCCCCATACTCCAGCAGTCATATCTCCATCGAGGCAGTGTTGCGCAAGTATGTAGATGAATGGCGGCAGGACCCCGCGCATACCTCGGCAGTGTTCCTTCTACCGGACATCCAGGCTCGCATGCCTCAATGGAGGCGACTCTTCAGGATGGCTGGTATAAGGCTGGTGGAAGTGATACCTACTCATGACGAACGAGGAGTGCCCACCCAGCTGTTCGAAACTCCTGACGGTGTACTCCACGACCTTCCGTGGCCCGTGCTGGTGGTGCATGCTCCCCCTACCCGACAGCTAGCGCCAAGAGTGCGGCATCCCCGAGTGGCGCCTCCGATAGTGCGACAGGGTAAGGCTGCTAAGACCCGCGATGCTTCGAGCCTCCCCACGGACGTTACATTCCTGCACGATGAGTACGCACGTGCCGGTCCCCTTCAACAGCTGCGGGATGACATCCTTGCGGCCCCGCACCATGCCACGAGGGACTTCCGCATCGTCGGGAACGTACTGTGGCGTGTAGGCGCGGGACGGTACCAGTTGGTCCTCGGCGAAGACTCTCCTTTGCGAGAGGTGGTCTTCAAGGATGCCCACGACTCCACCACTGCAGGTCATACTGGCCGGGAGAAGACGCTGGAAAGAGTTCTACGCAGGTTCTGGTGGGAAAATGCCTCCGAAGACGTGGCAGGATGGGTGGCCTCATGCCCTACGTGTCAAGCGGTTCGTCCCCGGGCATCCGCTACCCCGATGGATTGTTGAATCCGCACGCTATTCCTCAACGTAACTGGCAAGATGTGAGCGTGGACTTCGTTACAGGGTTGCCGCTCACCGCCCAGGGGAATGACGCCTTCGTCACCTTTACGTGCAAGCTGAGCAAAATGGTACACCTTGTGCCCATGAACTTTGGGGACAGCTCTGCGCAGATGGTAGCCCGCATCTACTTCGACGTGGTCTGGAGGCAGCATGGAGCCCCCATGAAGATTGTGTGTGACCGTGACCCCAGGTTCCAAGACTCGTTCTGGCGTGAGCTAATGAGACTTATGGGGGTGCGGGTGGCTTCTACCACTCCGTACAACCCTCGTTCAGGCGGGCAGGCGGAACACACCAACAGGGTGGTCGAGGACATGTTGCGCTCGTTCGTGGGTGCCAATCCGGATGACTGGGACCTCTACATGACAAACGTGGAGTTTGCTATCAACGACTCGCGCAGTGACGTCACAGGATTCACTCCCTTTGAGCTATGCTACGGGGTGTCTCCGATGTCTCAGCTGGACCTGTTCCTGGAGGCTGCGACTCTCCCTGGCTCTGCGCGACGAAAAGGGGGGGTGGGTACCGCCCATGAGATGGCTGTGAAGTTTTCGGCGCAGTTGAGGGACGCGCGTGGCCGCCTTGAGTTGGCTCAGCAGCGCCAGCGGGAGCAGTTCGACCGGCGCCACAAGCAGCATAGGTACGCAGTGGGGGATCTGGTATGGATCGAGGCTCGTCACCTGACGGAGAAGGTGATGGACCGTGCGCTGTGCCGGAAGCTCGGCAAGCGTTGGCACGGGCCTGTAACTGTCGTGGAGTGCTTCTACAGCGATTTGCAGGCGGAGCTGGCGGAGGCGGACCGCGGGGCACCGGTGGCTTATCGGTTGGCTCTACCACCGCATTGGCGCATTCACGACGTGTTTGCACGGCACCGCCTGAAGCCATACGTTTCCGGCATGGATGAGTTTGCATCTCGAGCACAACTGCCTGTACCTGACCCGGTAATGGTAGATGGGCAAGCGGAAGCTCACGTGGACAAAATTCTGGCGTATCGTGTACGCATGGTCAAGGGTAAATCAGTGGAGGAATGGAAGGTACGCTGGACGGGCTACTCGGCAGCTCACGACGACCAGTGGCGCTCCAGAGACAAGATGGACAGAGGCGGGGAGAATCAGCAGCTCAAGGAGTTCGAGGCACGGCGGTTGGGCATGCAGGCGGACATGCTGAAGTCCGTTGAGCATGGCCGACGTCAACGTCAACAGCGGCAGCCCGTTCACCTTGGTGTCACTTTATCCCAGCTAATGGAACATCAATGTGACGTCCCGGAAGTGGATTCTCCACCGGAAGACTTCTGTCTGCCGTGGGAGCGGGTGGAAATCTTGGAGAACGGAGAGCTAGTGGTGATCACCGACCTTGAAGAGCGAAAGACCCGGCCAGTGAGAATCTTGGTGTTGTTCAGCGGAACCGGATCGGTGGAAAGAGAGTTTGCAAAGTGCTTTCCGTCTGCCTCGGTGGTTACGCTCGACAACGACCCACGATGGCAACCCGACCATCTCGCATCAATGGAGGACTGGGACCCCACTCAGTACCCACCGGGATTCTTTGATGTCATCTGGGCCAGCCCTCCATGTACCCAATACAGTCAGGCGCGCACTACGGGAGGACCTCCTGATCTGGAAGGAGCAGACAAGAGTGTGAAATGCACCCTGGATGCTATTGATGAGTACTTGAAGCCCAAGCACTGGTTTCTTGAAAATCCTGAAGGAAGATACCCGAATGCGTTGCGGTTGCGGTCAGTGGTTCGTGAACTGCCACAGCCTCTTTTTTGCACCTACTGTAAGTATGGGGAGCGATATCGTAAACCAACGTGTATCTGGACTAGCTCACCTCCACCAACGCCATTGCTGGAGTGCACCTCGCGGACACCTTGCGCATGCAAATGGGCCACCGGAGGGCACCCTGAAACTGCTCAGCTTGGACCATCGTCTTCACAGCAACCAGGAGCGCGAGATGCTCACGCCGTGTACCCAGTACCGGCTCCGCTGTTGCGTCATCTCTTCCACCATCTTCAGTTCGGGGAGTTTGATACCTGACGACACCGGGAGCGGCATCAGGAGATAGGCCGCTCTTGAGGGGGGAGGAGTTGTACCGGGAGGCACGGACAGCTCAGGGCTATGCCCCAAGGCGTATGCCCCATGGGTATGCCCCGAGGCGTATGCCCCATGGGTATGCCCCGAGGCGTATGCCCCATGGGTATGCCCCGAGGCGCATGCCCCATGGGTATGCCCCGAGGCGTATGCCCCATGGGTATGCCCCGAGGCGTATGCCCCATGGGTATGCCCCGAGGCGTATGCCCCATGGGTATGCCCCGAGCGTGCATGCCCCACTCGCGAATAATGGGGAGTTATCGGATATTCACATAAGTGAGCGAGTGGGGAAAATAATCGATGACAAAGCAGATTTCAGGAGAACGAAGATCTGTAATGAAATGATTCATGGTAGATTCCAGGAGAACATCTGCAATGGCAATACAAGTATCATGATCTGCCTGATGATTGGTGGAGGAGTAACAGAATCAGGCATGGGCCGCTGGTAATTGGCCGATGACAGATGTCAATCTAGAAATCCTGCTAGTGAGTTAAAGAGCAACATGGTGAAAGGGGAAGCTTGGGAAAAGTGAACCTCAGTTAGTGTTGATCAAGAGAAATTAAGGACAAGTTGTACATGTTAGTGTTAGGCTGTATGCCAAGACTGAACATAAGGATATAGATGTTATAGGTTCGCGACCATGCATTATATCGAAAAGTGATAGTATTGCTAGGCTGTGTAGCCAGTATATGTCATGAAAATAAACAGTGGAATATAAGGCTAGAAGCCTATGTGATACACCAAAAACAATAGAAAACATAAAAAGAAAAGAAAGAAGATAAAAGAAAAGAAAGGAAAATAAAGAGAAAAATATGTATAAGTTATCAGGAGTGTGCCTGGTACAGATTTATTGTGCCATTTGATGCCCTGCTCAATGCCATCCAAGTCTTCGTTTAGCCTTACAAGTTTGTTTATTGTAACGGGACTGCCGTCAAGGTTTGTCCTTTGTATGCCTATGTCAGTGGTGTCCCCTATGATTGTGGTAATCTCACCTAGTGCCTTGAGTTTATCGGTGCATGCATGGACAAACTCTTTCTTAGAGTAGCCGTTAACCTTTAAATGGTTGCCATCTCTTTTTTGGACAGTGTGTGTTGTGTGGCTGACGAAGAGACGGGAATCGGCATGCATATGGGATATCCTGTGTAGTTTTCATGTGTAGTGTCCTTGGCACCTTGAAATCTGGGAACTGCAGCCTTGTTTTCTCCCAGCTTTTGTTGGTGTTGCTCCCGGGTGGGAAGTTTTATTTCAGCCCATACAATGCCGTGATCTGAGACAATATACGGATTTTCTTCAGTAGTGCGGGTCAATATAGGGGCCATTCAGGCGGGTTATCAATGCCTATCGACTGCCCACAATACGTCCCCAAAATTTCAATGTCAAATGTCAATCGGGAGCGACTTCCAGCTTTTGAAAAGATTCGTCATTCAGCCCCCTCGCCACAACCCCTTCAAAATGGAAATTTGTGCTTGCCGCGTGGTCGGCGCAGCAAGCGTTGTACTGCATGACTCGAGCCCCCTTGTGAAGTTTGACTCTGTAGTCGGCATTTGTATACTGCCTCCATGTTCCAATTTCATGGCAATCCTATACAAATAAGATTAATGTATGTAGGGGGTGCATTTCCGAAACATGCGCTTTAAATCATTGAAAATACTCTATAATTTCTGAGCAGGATTATAACAGTACAGCATTCCACAGGAAATGAGGTTTCAACAGATAATTTATGATTTCCCACGCAATCTATTGGCTACAACAGCTGCCCTGCATGCCACATAGACTATAGAATTTAAAATATATAGACTTAATGCACATCGAATAGTGATTCTTGTAGTAATTCATTGGCCTTCCCAAAGGCGCGACTGTTGCATAAAAAATCGCACACACAAAGAGACAACAAACAAACGCATTCTGCAAGTCTGTGCGAATGCCATGCAGGCAAGTGTGTCGCTCTATCTTACGTGGCCTTCAGCCTTGCTCAGCAGCATCTAGCCTGTGTCAAAGGCTTTCCATGGTTCGGAATGTCATGTCCTGCAAAGTCAACAGCACATATGTAAGTCATCCATATACCAAAACCCTGCAAAAAACAGACCTTCCCAATCTGCCCCCATTTTGGGACGTCCCTTGCACCTAAGTTGTTCTCTGTAAGCATCACTGCATAACTGAAAGGATATTAGAAAATCCAACGCAGGCAACATGGCAAGCGACATTAGCCACGAGACTGAAAACGTACAAGTGGAAAAGTAAAGGGGTGTGGAAATAATCCTTGCACAACATACAACTGCCGCAGCACCCAAGGTGCGGAGGGAGGGTGGGAGTGCAACATAACAACTGCCGCAATAACCAAGGCGCAGAAGGTGGAAGCACAACATATCGACTGGCGCAACACTCAAGATGAGGAAAGGCACGGAGGGTAGGAGTGCAACATAACGACTACTGCAGCACCCAAGGCGCGGAAGGCGGGAGTAGTACCTGTTCTAAGCTATTCTGTAGGCGCGCCACGAATGTTGGGGTGTTCTTCGAAGTGCGAGGCTTGCATTTGGGAGGTGGCCGTGGCCCCTGACTGTTGGCGTGAGCAGGCGGGTGGCTCTGACGGGTGATCGGGGAGCTTTCGGCACTTTCCAAGCTCCCATTAAAGGTCTGCCCGAGGAGGGAGGTCGGCAGCATGGGCTCGCCCAACGCCGGATGCACGGGTGGGTGTGGCAGCTTGCGCACCAGATTCTGCTTGGCACTCTTATCGTAGTGCTCCTGGACACCCCCAGGGCCACAGGGTATCGCATCAGTTGCAACTGATCGCTTCCAAGCCTCAAGAACACCAGGACCTCCGACAAGAAGCATGCTGACGGATCACATAAGTGGCTGGTGAGGACTGAGCAACGCTTTCGGGCGAAGCAAGGAGACCTCGTCCTGGGTCAAAAGCAACAACCCTGCGACGTTTTGGGGTACTTGCTTCTTCCAAATCCAAGGAAACACGGAAGAACTGATTTCTCCAAGAGAAAAGTCAGGTTGAAGTTGGGGAATTCGAGAACCTTAAAATCCGGCTCGTCGCAGGGCACGAGATTTCGTCTTGCGAAGCCTGCCACAACACTTCGTCGTACTTGCATCGGCTTGACCCGACGGTGGTGGCTGCCAGCCTGGTGCACCACCTCCAAGAAATAGACATAAGAGCCACCTCAAGACATGTCATGTATACTGTAGCCACGAAGTGAGAGGCCGTTCAGACGGAAGGCCCACCTGGCACACAGTAGTCTAATTCGGGAACTGAAGCAAAGGACAAGTTTGAACTTATTGTGAACACTATTTGCAATATCCGTCGTCTGAGCATAAACTTCTCATCACTTGGTCAAATCAAACCTTTGGAAAGCATACCGTTGCAAGGGAATAAATCAGGTGAAATCTGCGATCACGAAACTAGCCAAGAATACTTCTGTACCCTGCCTGTACTTCTTACATCAAGAAGAATTTTGAATGGTATGTTCACTCCCTATCATCTAGCTATTTCCCACACGGCTTCACAATAATCGTGTTACAAACTCAGACAAGCTCACAAAATCAGCGCACCAGTGCCGGGTTGGAATTTTGGCCACCCCTCGGATACACCACCACAGAAGAAACTCCCAGGATAAAATCAGCAGGAAGAGTCTGGGGAAACACGGTGTGTCTCGAATTGATAGCACTACAAACCCACCCCGCCTGAAAATCTGAAATGATTCTGAAAAGAACGCGTCTTTCTTATCGTGATCATATGTCTGTAGCAAAATGAAATTTAAAAACACATACTCGAAAAACGCAGTCGAGAAGCGGAAGTTCAGTAGTGGCACATGTTCGAACATCAGATGGTCGCTCTAGTGAAGAAAAACGCTCCACCCCACCGGATGACCCGACGACCGGTCTGGCAGACATTCAAGAGTATCCTTCTTGGCGTTATGTCAGATGACTTCCCGTGAAACTTGAACCAGGAATTTGCCACGCACATGCCCAGAGCTTGCTAATAAATGTGGGAAGCAAATGATTCGAGGTTTGAGTGACCACAGTGTAAATCCGCAAATCCCCTATGTGCACCGGCGCAGTCGCCGGGTGGAAGTTGCAAGCCACGGAGGATATACTACAAACGTTTGTACGAATAAAACAGGTCACATATACAAAGCGAAATATCCCTGCGGTTGAAAATGCCAGAAAGGTTTGAAGCCAGGCTTTCAGAATAAGAGATGAATCGAGGGAGGTGAGAAAGCTTACGTGTGAAAACGCCACAGTCGGCAACGGTTGGGTAAACGCCGCCGCATCCTCCACGGCCCTTAAACGAGTCATGACGTTCGGCGCGGGTGTTGCCTTCGTGAAGACCCTCGGCTGCTCAAGCGGAATCGTGCGGCTGGAGCTCGCGGTGCTGGTAGCAAACGTTCCAGTGAAGTTTCCGGTTAGTGTGGGCTGCTTGGCTACAGCTCCTTGGTGCGCGGGAGATAGCACCGGCGGTTCTTCTGATGGGGCTCCAGCCTTCCCAAGATTGAGGTATGTTAAGTTTTTCAGTGAGGATATCACTGCAAGAGATGCAGATGTCACGGGGGTCTTGCTCAGGTCCAGCGCCGTGAGCTTGGTGGCATTTTGTAGTTGGGAGAGTCCTGCAAAGCCACACACCCAACTGGGCGACCATCAAACTGAAGTAGACAATAAATTTCTCACGATAAGCATAATCAAACCCAAAACAGGTAGATGCAAATTCCACGACACATTTGGTTTCAGGCATCAAGTTCCTACACTCAGCCTTCCATCCAACAAATCACATTAGATGAATTTACCATTTGAACTTAGTGGGAGGTCGACAATTCAAGATACACTTCGTCTCAGCAGGAAACCGTGGAAGCCTTAATGTGACAACAACAGAACCCTGAACACATAGTTTGTCCAAGAACGTACCAGACAAAAACCAAAGGGGATTGGTAACAGCGCACCTTGCTCGGTAATAGACTCACAGTTTGAAATGTTCAAGCACTGCAGGCCTGCACAAGTCAACCAGGATATGTAAGCATCCTCAAAAGCTAAAACAAAAAAGCAAACTCCAACCAGTAGGCTAAGATGGGGAAAAGGGGAACGAACCCGTCAGCTGCGTCATAGCCTGGAGAGATGGATCACTGATAGGGCAGCCGGCGCACGAAATGCAGGTCAACGACGGCATGGAGAGAATAAACCTGACGGCAAATAATATATAAGTCAGAGACGGAACGGAAAGAATACATCTGCACGATGCCAAACTTGTGAGTAAAACTTTCTTTCGTAGCCCATGTCCAGAGATAGTTCTCACGCCTCACCTGGAAACTCCTTTGTCAGTGACCCCTGTGTCGCTCATGTCGACTGAAACCATGGCGTCTGGAACGTCACAAAAACCAGTATCAAAACTGAGTGCAAGGTAAAAGGCATAACGCACGGTCGCAAGGAAGCGCAGTCTGAGGGCGACGCAAGAGGGTCGGTGGAACATCTCACCTCTCGAGCTTAGTGATACGAGGCTCTCATCGGTCACACCTTTGCAACCTCCGCAGCGAAGGGTGTGCAGTTCCCCAAGCTGCGCCTCACATATGCATCGAAGCGTCAGTGACATCAAAAATAAAACGCCCCTATATTCCAAAGCACTTGTAGAGCATATAACAATTGAGGCGTACTTGAGCAATGTGAGAGATGCCCTCGTTCGTCATCTTTGTCCCTGAGATGTCTATTGCCTGAAATTTCAACGATGCAAATTAGTACAACTGATGAATGTTAAGGGCGGAATACTCTCAACAAACCGAGGAAGCTTTTGAAGGGGGAAGACCGTACCTGCAGTCCTGTCATGTGGGAGAGTATTTGCGATGCCGAGGCATCGCTGACTCCACTGCAGCCTGATAAACTTAGGTTACGCAATCGTGGCAAACCCTACGCAAAGCGCATCCACATAACAGTTGGTGAAAACAGTTCGTAAAACTAAATTTGAGCATATACGATATAGCAACTCTCACCTTACAGAGCTGCGCAACACCCGCATCGGTTATCCGACTCCCTGCCAAACTTAACGTCTCCAACGAACTGGAGGGACCAAATTCGCAGAGCGAGGCCAGTGTTGCGTCGGTGAATACCCGTCGACCGGAAGCGATATGTTCGGTGTGGAAAAAATTTGGAGAGCAACCGGATCGATTGTGACAATATGGGGAACAGTCCAGCTCTTTTGGGAACGACTCCAGATTTGGCAGGAGAGATTCTTGTGGAACTTCAACATCATTCATAACGCAACGAAACGTCAAGTCGTTGCAAATAGCGGCCAGCCTCTCCTTCTCCGCTGCCAGAGCAGCACAACGTGCACGAGATTCTGGACAGCCAGGCAGCCAAACAATTCGCACACACGCAGAAAAACTACCTTAGTGATATCCAACCTGTAATATATCTTGTAACTTACTTATAGAGATATCTAAAGATAATATACCTTCGAGCTGCTCTTCTGCAATCGCTCGCCTTCGCATTTCCTGCTCCAACGGTGTCATCACTGCGGAGTCCATATTGCGTGGTCGTGACCCGAACCTATAGGTCACCTACCAGGTTAACCAAAATCAATTACCGATAAACATCATCGGCGCACGATTCCCGTGTCTTCGAATTTTGCTGGGTTTCCCAAGGAATTGTTATTGCTTTTTTTTTTTTTGAGAACTTCGGCTAGATCTGCCAATACCTGTTTTAACGATTCTGTTCCTCTTCCGCTCGTTCTGTGACTTGTCGTTCTGATGAAATCCACTTCGACTTGCTTGCGATCAGTTTGTATTTTCGGAATTCGGAATTTGGATCCAGATTCCAGTAGAGCCTACAGTAGAGGTATACGCCTATAGATGTCCGTGTCCCTTAGCGCCTTAGGGGTGCCCAACTAAAGTTGAGCCGTCCAAGGTTTTTAGATTGGGAACATCGGAAGGTCCGAAGAGATTCCTGGGGAGCGACAAAGGAATGCATCGTATTTTGATCTCTGGATTCGTACATGGACTGTCGGATTCGGAAAATTGCCACTGTTAAAAATAAACGGACCAGTTTAAGTTGTGCAGCTCTAGGGTCCCTGAGACATCCGTCTGTGATCCAGTCTCGAGTCTGAAAATTGTGTCATCATCCCCATCCGCCATCGCCATCGCATCGCCAGCGCCAGCGTCATCGCCATGACAAAACTCAGAAATTGAAATCGGGAATGACAAATAAGAAATATGAAATGAAATCACGAAACCTGATGGTTATGTGACACACATACACTACAGTACCCCCCTAACTACCCTAACTACCCAGCAATCACATCTGTAGAGCAAGACTAGGATCTCGGAAGGGTGAAGTTGCGGACTGCACGACGGAATCACCAGATAACCTGTAGTGCGCACAAAGCTCATGAAGAAACAAGCCAAAATTCGGACGATGTACAACGACACAAACATTGAACCTAATAGATAGTTTGAAACACATACAGGGTAGAATATTCTGTATATCAGTGTTTTAATACTATCGTTGTACGCAAAAATATGAGGCTCAAACGGTGATAATATGTCTGTAAAAGATATAACATATGAGAGTCTGAGAGTCTAAGTAGCTTATGCTACGTGCGCTGTGTAAGGCTGTACGAGTACGGCTACGGTGATGCTCGAGTACTCTAACACGTGGCTCGCGGTCACTATCGCTGTGACTCGCGGTCTCTGTCGCTGTGACTCGCGGTCTCGAGCCGAATAATGCAGTCATCTGTCACATGCATCGAGGAATGTCATACAGGGGGCAGTACTATATATCTAGTCCCCCGTGACACCACCACATTCTGTGGATGTGTGTGGCAGTGGCATGATAATGTAAGACAAGCAATATATCATAATACTCGAAGACGGAGCAAGCATAGATCAAGCATTTGCATTGGCAAGAAATGGTCCTATTGGTGCCTCCGGGTCTTTAGAAATAGACATGCTCGCAGAGGCCCACCTTCCCTCGCCTCGGGTCACCCTATCAAGTTCTGCCGCTGCAGTGATGCTAAAACAATCTCATCATGTCGTTGCTGTTGTTGTAGTTGTTGCTGCTGGGCATGCAGCTTCTGTGCTTCAGCTGCTCGTAGCTTCTCATCCAGCTTAACACGCCGGTCCTTAATATCCAAGAGGCGGGCAGTGAACTTGTCGATAATGGGAACCCCGTGTTTGGTGATAGGAGGGGCTTTTGTGAAAATGCCAGCCTGATTGTCATCAGTCGGAATCCAGACCGGTGTAAACTTCTTGAGGGGCCCCTGACACCAGTTCCTAACCGCGTGGTACCGAACCGCAATGTGTTTGAGCTTAGAAGAGAGTGCCCGCTGAGTGACCAAAGTCTGAACTGCTGAGTTATCTACATTGATGGTGATGGGCTCAGCTGAGGGAAAGAACTCTGTCGGTGTGTTATAGATGGCCAGGGCGGAGGTACAGGCTTCTGACATGGCAACATACTCTGCCTCTGTAGAGTGAAGGGCAGTGCATGACTTCTGCTTCTTTGACCACCTTTCAATGAGCATACTGTGAAAGTATAGACAGTAGCCGGAAACTGAGTTCCGTGTGGCAGTGTCTCCTGCATGGTCTGAGTCACAGAACGCGGTGAGTTGGGGTGCTGCAGAGTCAATAGTCATACCAAGTGTGTACTCTCTGGTGGAATAGGCATAGCGAAGAATCCGCTTGGCAGCGGTGAGGGCTTCAACTGTGGGCTGGTGGCAGAACTGAGCCAGATATGTGACGTGGTAATATATGTCGGGTCTGACTGTCCTGGCTAACCAGAGCAGAGAGTAGATCAAGGATCTGAGGGGTGTCTCAATGGACCTGTCAATGGCATCAGGTGGGGGAATGGGGAGGGAGAGACCCTCTGTGTCACGGATCGAAAGATGACAGACGCCCGCAGTCGCGATGGTGGTACGTCGTCGTCGATGTCACACGCATAGTCGATCATCGATTTGTAACAGTCCGATCTGTACGAGTACCACTGAAATGCGCGAGAGGATCATCATCCTCCGCGTAGCTCAGTTGGTTAGAGCGTCGCACTAGAGAAGCGAACGTCACGGGTTCAAATCCCGTCGTGGAGCATTTTCGCCCCAGGACGATATATGATTTGACCCGGCTCGTACAGTGAAAATCCCCGCACCGATTTCAAACCCTAACATTGGTATCGAAGCGACGGTTCGGAAACCGCCTCAGATGTAACGGCATAAGGCACACGATATGACCTACGCTAAGATCGCGTATGCTCGGGCACGGTGATGTGACCTGCGCTACGATCGCGTATGCATGGGCACGATGTGACCCGCGCTGATGACGTGGATTCGGGCAGCATCCCAAGAACTGCGATGCACCTTCGGTGCGATGGGCTGCATCCCAAGAACTGCTACCCAGCTTCATCGCAGGCTGCCACGTCATCACAACTGAGGTCGGACCTCTGAAAAGTAACTCGACACGAATGTCGTGAGGTCACGACACTTTAAAGAGGGGAGATATGTCACGGATCGAAAGATGACAGACGCCCGCAGTCGCGATGGTGGTACGTCGTCGTCGATGTCACACGCATAGTCGATCATCGATCTGTAACAGTCCGATCTGTACGAGTACCACTGAAATGCGCGAGAGGATCATCATCCTCCGCGTAGCTCAGTTGGTTAGAGCGTCGCACTAGAGAAGCGAACGTCACGGGTTCAAATCCCGTCGTGGAGCATTTTCGGCCCATGACGATATATGATTTGACCCGGCTCGTACAGTGAAAATCCCCGCACCGATTTCAAACCCTAACATTATGGTATTCTATGGTATTATAATTTCGATAAACTTCGTATTTGGCATTAACATATCATGCTGTATTCGACACAGACATGATTATATATCGGGCAACAACCCAAGAACTGTTGGGCAACAACCCTAAAACTGTAACAGCTGCTTCCTATAAGGACTGCATGCTATAACCTATAAGCTATGAGGTATGAGGTATATAGGCAACTGACTGTCTATGTGTTCACACTTCCTCGAGGGGGAAGAAGGTGGATAGGATTATACACATATCCATTTTCCCGATCTGGTGATTATGATGGATTGCTTTTGATAAAATCACTGCATCCACAAGTAACGTTGAAATCTGTACAACGTTAAATCCACCATCACTAATAAAGTGTAAACTCGGATGGGAAACTATATCTCAATGACTATAAGTTGACTTTTGCTCAGCATTTACATTCTCGAGTAAGTTTGAAATGCTGAACTATATACATAACATATAACCTGATACCATGCTTAATTGCATATCCTGGATCAGAAGATGATAGTTATATAATGTATATATATATATCCCACCTGATATACTTTGGCACTATAGCCGTACATAAGAGTGGGAAGGACAAGTGCATCGCTGTAAGACTGGTTGATATAGTCCCAGTGCTGAAGGCAGAATTTGGCACCCGAATAACAGCTGATAACTGTTGGTGACCACCATGCAAGACCTTCCAAGCGAAACTACTTTGTCCTGAGATGCAAGTGAATTGTTCATAATATGTTGACATCACATAAAAGCATTCTTATAAAAACCCTATATATTCACATGAGTTGTCATCACTACAATGACATGGTTTTTGAATCGTCGAAATGAGTATAACTCCGATGAATTCATTAGTACAGAATAAGCTGTTGGGATTATTCCTCCGGCTGGATTGCAATCATTCACAATCCCTGTACATTCCGGTGACAAAATATTGCACTGGACTAATCACCACATTAGGTATAATCTGTGATATATAAGTCGCCAAAGAAAGCATTGCAATCAGCACAATGCTGTCTAGACTCACAAAGATGAGTAACAGATATTCTCAGATGTAATAAATAGAGGCACAATGTGACCTACGCTAAAATTGCGTATGCTCGGGCACTGCATTGTGACCTGCGCTAAGATCGTGTATGCATGGACACAACATGACTCGTGCCAATGACGTGGACATATTTTATGCCACGACATCACATCTGAAATCAATAAATCACTCAGAGAGAAGGTGTTGACATCAGTATAGCACCACTATACATATAGTCATGAGGATTTTAAAGAAGACACAGTCTCTCCGATACTGACAAACATGGTACATATATTACCATGCTCTCTGATTATATATTGATATCCCACGGCATACGATGATGGTAACGCAAGCC
>LGRX02031507.1:0-15868 GCA_001247695.2 Cymbomonas tetramitiformis
TGGCTCTACCACCGCATTGGCGCATTCACGACGTGTTTGCACAGCACCGCCTGAAGCCATACGTTTCCGGCATGGATGAGTTTGCATCTCGAGCACAACTGCCCGTACCTGACCCGGTAATGGTAGATGGGCAATGGGCAAGCGGAAGCTCACGTGGACAAAATTTTGGCGTATCGTGTATGCATGGTCAAGGGTAAATCAGTGGAGGAATGGAAGGTACGTTGGACGGGCTACTCGGCAGCTCACGACCAGTGGCGCTCCAGAGACAAGATGGACAGAGGCGGGGAGAATCAGCAGCTCAAGGAGTGCGAGGCACGGCGGTTGGGCATGCAGGCAGACATGCTGAAGTCCGTTGAGCATGGCCGACGTCAACGTCAACAGCGACAGCCCGTTCACCTTGGTGTCACTTTATCCCAGCTAATGGAACATCAATGTGACGTCCCAGAAGTGGATTCTCCACCGGAAGACTTCTGTCTGCCGTGGGAGCGGGTGGAAATCTTGGAGAACGGAGAGCTAGTGGTGATCACCGACCTTGAAGAGCGAAAGACCCGGCCAGTGAGAATCTTGGTGTTGTTCAGCGGAACCGGATCGGTGGAAAGAGAGTTTGCAAAGTGCTTTCCGTCTGCCTCGGTGGTTACGCTCGACAACGACCCACGATGGCAACCCGACCATCTCGCATCAATGGAGGACTGGGACCCCACTCAGTACCCACCGGGATTCTTTGATGCCATCTGGGCCAGCCCTCCATGTACCCAGTACAGTCAGGCGCGCACTACGGGAGGACCTCCTGATCTGGAAGGAGCAGACAAGAGTGTGAAATGCACCCTGGATGCTATTGAGTACTTGAAGCCCAAGCACTGGTTTCTTGAAAATCCTGAAGGAAGATACCCGAATGCGCTGCGGTTGCGGTCAGTGGTTCGTGAACTGCCACAGCCTCTTTTTGCACCTACTGTAAGTATGGGGAGCGATATCGTAAACCAACGTGTATCTGGACTAGCTCACCTCCACCAACGCCATTGCTGGAGTGCACCTCGCGGACACCTTGCGCATGCAAATGGGCCACCGGAGGGCACCCTGAAACTGCTCAGCTTGGACCATCGTCTTCACAGCAACCAGGAGCGCGAGATGCTCACGCCGTGTGCCCAGTACCGGCTCCGCTGTTGCGTCATCTCTTCCACCATCTTCAGTTCGGGGAGTTTGATACCTGACGACACCGGGAGCGGCATCGGGAGATAGGCCGCTCTTGAGGGGGGAGGAGTTGTACCGGGAGGCACGGACAGCTCAGGGCTATGCCCCATGGGTATGCCCCGAGGCGTATGCCCCATGGGTATGCCCCGAGGCGTATGCCCCATGGGTATGCCCCGAGGCGTATGCCCCATGGGTATGCCCCGAGGCGTATGCCCCATGGGTATGCCCCAAGGCGTATGCCCCGTGGGCATGCCCCATGGGTATGCCCCGAGGCGTATGCCCCATGCCCCATGCCCCGAGCGTGCATGCCCCACTCGCGAATAATGGGGAGTTATCGGATATTCACATAAGTGAGCGAGTGGGGAAAATAATCGATGACAAAGCAGATTTCAGGAGAAGATCTGTAATGAAATGATTCATGGTAGATTCCAGGAGAACATCTGCAATGGCAATACAAGTATCATGATCTGCCTGATGATTGGTGGAGGAGTAACAGAATCAGGCATGGGCTGCTGGTAATTGGCCGATGACAGATGTCAATCTAGGAATCCTGCTAGTGAGTTAAAGAGCAACATGGTGAAAGGGGAAGCTTGGGAAAAGTGAACCTCAGTTAGTGTTGATCAAGAGAAATTAAGGACAAGTTGTACATGTTAGTGTTAGGCTGTATGCCAAGACTGAACATAAGGATATAGATGTTATAGGTTCGCGACCATGCATTATATCGAAAAGTGATAGTATTGCTAGGCTGTGTAGCCAGTATATGTCATGAAAATAAACAGTGGAATATAAGGCTAGAAGCCTATGTGATACACCAAAAACAATAGAAAACATAAAAAGAAAAGAAAGAAGATAAAAGAAAAGAAAGGAAAATAAAGAGAAAAATATGTATAAGTTATCAGGAGTGTGCCTGGTACAGATTTATTGTGCCATTTGATGCCCTGCTCAATGCCATCCAAGTCTTCGTTTAGCCTTACAAGTTTGTTTATTGTAACGGGACTGCCGTCAAGGTTTGTCCTTTGTATGCCTATGTCAGTGGTGTCCCCTATGATTGTGGTAATCTCACCTAGTGCCTTGAGTTTATCGGTGCATGCATGGACAAACTCTTTCTTAGAGTAGCCGTTAACCTTTAAATGGTTGCCATCTCTTTTTTGGACAGTGTGTGTTGTGTGGCTGACGAAGAGACGGGAATCGGCATGCATATGGGATATCCTGTGTAGTTTTCATGTGTAGTGTCCTTGGCACCTTGAAATCTGGGAACTGCAGCCTTGTTTTCTCCCAGCTTTTGTTGGTGTTGCTCCCGGGTGGGAAGTTTTATTTCAGCCCATACAATGCCGTGATCTGAGACAATATACGGATTTTCTTCAGTAGTGCGGGTCAATATAGGGGCCATTCAGGCGGGTTATCAATGCCTATCGACTGCCCACAATACGTCCCCAAAATTTCAATGTCAAATGTCAATCGGGAGCGACTTCCAGCTTTTGAAAAGATTCGTCATTCAGCCCCCTCGCCACAACCCCTTCAAAATGGAAATTTGTGCTTGCCGCGTGGTCGGCGCAGCAAGCGTTGTACTGCATGACTCGAGCCCCCTTGTGAAGTTTGACTCTGTAGTCGGCATTTGTATACTGCCTCCATGTTCCAATTTCATGGCAATCCTATACAAATAAGATTAATGTATGTAGGGGGTGCATTTCCGAAACATGCGCTTTAAATCATTGAAAATACTCTATAATTTCTGAGCAGGATTATAACAGTACAGCATTCCACAGGAAATGAGGTTTCAACAGATAATTTATGATTTCCCACGCAATCTATTGGCTACAACAGCTGCCCTGCATGCCACATAGACTATAGAATTTAAAATATATAGACTTAATGCACATCGAATAGTGATTCTTGTAGTAATTCATTGGCCTTCCCAAAGGCGCGACTGTTGCATAAAAAATCGCACACACAAAGAGACAACAAACAAACGCATTCTGCAAGTCTGTGCGAATGCCATGCAGGCAAGTGTGTCGCTCTATCTTACGTGGCCTTCAGCCTTGCTCAGCAGCATCTAGCCTGTGTCAAAGGCTTTCCATGGTTCGGAATGTCATGTCCTGCAAAGTCAACAGCACATATGTAAGTCATCCATATACCAAAACCCTGCAAAAAACAGACCTTCCCAATCTGCCCCCATTTTGGGACGTCCCTTGCACCTAAGTTGTTCTCTGTAAGCATCACTGCATAACTGAAAGGATATTAGAAAATCCAACGCAGGCAACATGGCAAGCGACATTAGCCACGAGACTGAAAACGTACAAGTGGAAAAGTAAAGGGGTGTGGAAATAATCCTTGCACAACATACAACTGCCGCAGCACCCAAGGTGCGGAGGGAGGGTGGGAGTGCAACATAACAACTGCCGCAATAACCAAGGCGCAGAAGGTGGAAGCACAACATATCGACTGGCGCAACACTCAAGATGAGGAAAGGCACGGAGGGTAGGAGTGCAACATAACGACTACTGCAGCACCCAAGGCGCGGAAGGCGGGAGTAGTACCTGTTCTAAGCTATTCTGTAGGCGCGCCACGAATGTTGGGGTGTTCTTCGAAGTGCGAGGCTTGCATTTGGGAGGTGGCCGTGGCCCCTGACTGTTGGCGTGAGCAGGCGGGTGGCTCTGACGGGTGATCGGGGAGCTTTCGGCACTTTCCAAGCTCCCATTAAAGGTCTGCCCGAGGAGGGAGGTCGGCAGCATGGGCTCGCCCAACGCCGGATGCACGGGTGGGTGTGGCAGCTTGCGCACCAGATTCTGCTTGGCACTCTTATCGTAGTGCTCCTGGACACCCCCAGGGCCACAGGGTATCGCATCAGTTGCAACTGATCGCTTCCAAGCCTCAAGAACACCAGGACCTCCGACAAGAAGCATGCTGACGGATCACATAAGTGGCTGGTGAGGACTGAGCAACGCTTTCGGGCGAAGCAAGGAGACCTCGTCCTGGGTCAAAAGCAACAACCCTGCGACGTTTTGGGGTACTTGCTTCTTCCAAATCCAAGGAAACACGGAAGAACTGATTTCTCCAAGAGAAAAGTCAGGTTGAAGTTGGGGAATTCGAGAACCTTAAAATCCGGCTCGTCGCAGGGCACGAGATTTCGTCTTGCGAAGCCTGCCACAACACTTCGTCGTACTTGCATCGGCTTGACCCGACGGTGGTGGCTGCCAGCCTGGTGCACCACCTCCAAGAAATAGACATAAGAGCCACCTCAAGACATGTCATGTATACTGTAGCCACGAAGTGAGAGGCCGTTCAGACGGAAGGCCCACCTGGCACACAGTAGTCTAATTCGGGAACTGAAGCAAAGGACAAGTTTGAACTTATTGTGAACACTATTTGCAATATCCGTCGTCTGAGCATAAACTTCTCATCACTTGGTCAAATCAAACCTTTGGAAAGCATACCGTTGCAAGGGAATAAATCAGGTGAAATCTGCGATCACGAAACTAGCCAAGAATACTTCTGTACCCTGCCTGTACTTCTTACATCAAGAAGAATTTTGAATGGTATGTTCACTCCCTATCATCTAGCTATTTCCCACACGGCTTCACAATAATCGTGTTACAAACTCAGACAAGCTCACAAAATCAGCGCACCAGTGCCGGGTTGGAATTTTGGCCACCCCTCGGATACACCACCACAGAAGAAACTCCCAGGATAAAATCAGCAGGAAGAGTCTGGGGAAACACGGTGTGTCTCGAATTGATAGCACTACAAACCCACCCCGCCTGAAAATCTGAAATGATTCTGAAAAGAACGCGTCTTTCTTATCGTGATCATATGTCTGTAGCAAAATGAAATTTAAAAACACATACTCGAAAAACGCAGTCGAGAAGCGGAAGTTCAGTAGTGGCACATGTTCGAACATCAGATGGTCGCTCTAGTGAAGAAAAACGCTCCACCCCACCGGATGACCCGACGACCGGTCTGGCAGACATTCAAGAGTATCCTTCTTGGCGTTATGTCAGATGACTTCCCGTGAAACTTGAACCAGGAAT
Organism: Cymbomonas tetramitiformis; assembly: GCA_001247695.2. Taxonomy (NCBI): domain Eukaryota; kingdom Viridiplantae; phylum Chlorophyta; class Pyramimonadophyceae; order Pyramimonadales; family Pyramimonadaceae; genus Cymbomonas; species Cymbomonas tetramitiformis. The sequence continues at coordinate 5,217 of LGRX02031507.1, forward strand.
TTGCCACGCACATGCCCAGAGCTTGCTAATAAATGTGGGAAGCAAATGATTCGAGGTTTGAGTGACCACAGTGTAAATCCGCAAATCCCCTATGTGCACCGGCGCAGTCGCCGGGTGGAAGTTGCAAGCCACGGAGGATATACTACAAACGTTTGTACGAATAAAACAGGTCACATATACAAAGCGAAATATCCCTGCGGTTGAAAATGCCAGAAAGGTTTGAAGCCAGGCTTTCAGAATAAGAGATGAATCGAGGGAGGTGAGAAAGCTTACGTGTGAAAACGCCACAGTCGGCAACGGTTGGGTAAACGCCGCCGCATCCTCCACGGCCCTTAAACGAGTCATGACGTTCGGCGCGGGTGTTGCCTTCGTGAAGACCCTCGGCTGCTCAAGCGGAATCGTGCGGCTGGAGCTCGCGGTGCTGGTAGCAAACGTTCCAGTGAAGTTTCCGGTTAGTGTGGGCTGCTTGGCTACAGCTCCTTGGTGCGCGGGAGATAGCACCGGCGGTTCTTCTGATGGGGCTCCAGCCTTCCCAAGATTGAGGTATGTTAAGTTTTTCAGTGAGGATATCACTGCAAGAGATGCAGATGTCACGGGGGTCTTGCTCAGGTCCAGCGCCGTGAGCTTGGTGGCATTTTGTAGTTGGGAGAGTCCTGCAAAGCCACACACCCAACTGGGCGACCATCAAACTGAAGTAGACAATAAATTTCTCACGATAAGCATAATCAAACCCAAAACAGGTAGATGCAAATTCCACGACACATTTGGTTTCAGGCATCAAGTTCCTACACTCAGCCTTCCATCCAACAAATCACATTAGATGAATTTACCATTTGAACTTAGTGGGAGGTCGACAATTCAAGATACACTTCGTCTCAGCAGGAAACCGTGGAAGCCTTAATGTGACAACAACAGAACCCTGAACACATAGTTTGTCCAAGAACGTACCAGACAAAAACCAAAGGGGATTGGTAACAGCGCACCTTGCTCGGTAATAGACTCACAGTTTGAAATGTTCAAGCACTGCAGGCCTGCACAAGTCAACCAGGATATGTAAGCATCCTCAAAAGCTAAAACAAAAAAGCAAACTCCAACCAGTAGGCTAAGATGGGGAAAAGGGGAACGAACCCGTCAGCTGCGTCATAGCCTGGAGAGATGGATCACTGATAGGGCAGCCGGCGCACGAAATGCAGGTCAACGACGGCATGGAGAGAATAAACCTGACGGCAAATAATATATAAGTCAGAGACGGAACGGAAAGAATACATCTGCACGATGCCAAACTTGTGAGTAAAACTTTCTTTCGTAGCCCATGTCCAGAGATAGTTCTCACGCCTCACCTGGAAACTCCTTTGTCAGTGACCCCTGTGTCGCTCATGTCGACTGAAACCATGGCGTCTGGAACGTCACAAAAACCAGTATCAAAACTGAGTGCAAGGTAAAAGGCATAACGCACGGTCGCAAGGAAGCGCAGTCTGAGGGCGACGCAAGAGGGTCGGTGGAACATCTCACCTCTCGAGCTTAGTGATACGAGGCTCTCATCGGTCACACCTTTGCAACCTCCGCAGCGAAGGGTGTGCAGTTCCCCAAGCTGCGCCTCACATATGCATCGAAGCGTCAGTGACATCAAAAATAAAACGCCCCTATATTCCAAAGCACTTGTAGAGCATATAACAATTGAGGCGTACTTGAGCAATGTGAGAGATGCCCTCGTTCGTCATCTTTGTCCCTGAGATGTCTATTGCCTGAAATTTCAACGATGCAAATTAGTACAACTGATGAATGTTAAGGGCGGAATACTCTCAACAAACCGAGGAAGCTTTTGAAGGGGGAAGACCGTACCTGCAGTCCTGTCATGTGGGAGAGTATTTGCGATGCCGAGGCATCGCTGACTCCACTGCAGCCTGATAAACTTAGGTTACGCAATCGTGGCAAACCCTACGCAAAGCGCATCCACATAACAGTTGGTGAAAACAGTTCGTAAAACTAAATTTGAGCATATACGATATAGCAACTCTCACCTTACAGAGCTGCGCAACACCCGCATCGGTTATCCGACTCCCTGCCAAACTTAACGTCTCCAACGAACTGGAGGGACCAAATTCGCAGAGCGAGGCCAGTGTTGCGTCGGTGAATACCCGTCGACCGGAAGCGATATGTTCGGTGTGGAAAAAATTTGGAGAGCAACCGGATCGATTGTGACAATATGGGGAACAGTCCAGCTCTTTTGGGAACGACTCCAGATTTGGCAGGAGAGATTCTTGTGGAACTTCAACATCATTCATAACGCAACGAAACGTCAAGTCGTTGCAAATAGCGGCCAGCCTCTCCTTCTCCGCTGCCAGAGCAGCACAACGTGCACGAGATTCTGGACAGCCAGGCAGCCAAACAATTCGCACACACGCAGAAAAACTACCTTAGTGATATCCAACCTGTAATATATCTTGTAACTTACTTATAGAGATATCTAAAGATAATATACCTTCGAGCTGCTCTTCTGCAATCGCTCGCCTTCGCATTTCCTGCTCCAACGGTGTCATCACTGCGGAGTCCATATTGCGTGGTCGTGACCCGAACCTATAGGTCACCTACCAGGTTAACCAAAATCAATTACCGATAAACATCATCGGCGCACGATTCCCGTGTCTTCGAATTTTGCTGGGTTTCCCAAGGAATTGTTATTGCTTTTTTTTTTTTTGAGAACTTCGGCTAGATCTGCCAATACCTGTTTTAACGATTCTGTTCCTCTTCCGCTCGTTCTGTGACTTGTCGTTCTGATGAAATCCACTTCGACTTGCTTGCGATCAGTTTGTATTTTCGGAATTCGGAATTTGGATCCAGATTCCAGTAGAGCCTACAGTAGAGGTATACGCCTATAGATGTCCGTGTCCCTTAGCGCCTTAGGGGTGCCCAACTAAAGTTGAGCCGTCCAAGGTTTTTAGATTGGGAACATCGGAAGGTCCGAAGAGATTCCTGGGGAGCGACAAAGGAATGCATCGTATTTTGATCTCTGGATTCGTACATGGACTGTCGGATTCGGAAAATTGCCACTGTTAAAAATAAACGGACCAGTTTAAGTTGTGCAGCTCTAGGGTCCCTGAGACATCCGTCTGTGATCCAGTCTCGAGTCTGAAAATTGTGTCATCATCCCCATCCGCCATCGCCATCGCATCGCCAGCGCCAGCGTCATCGCCATGACAAAACTCAGAAATTGAAATCGGGAATGACAAATAAGAAATATGAAATGAAATCACGAAACCTGATGGTTATGTGACACACATACACTACAGTACCCCCCTAACTACCCTAACTACCCAGCAATCACATCTGTAGAGCAAGACTAGGATCTCGGAAGGGTGAAGTTGCGGACTGCACGACGGAATCACCAGATAACCTGTAGTGCGCACAAAGCTCATGAAGAAACAAGCCAAAATTCGGACGATGTACAACGACACAAACATTGAACCTAATAGATAGTTTGAAACACATACAGGGTAGAATATTCTGTATATCAGTGTTTTAATACTATCGTTGTACGCAAAAATATGAGGCTCAAACGGTGATAATATGTCTGTAAAAGATATAACATATGAGAGTCTGAGAGTCTAAGTAGCTTATGCTACGTGCGCTGTGTAAGGCTGTACGAGTACGGCTACGGTGATGCTCGAGTACTCTAACACGTGGCTCGCGGTCACTATCGCTGTGACTCGCGGTCTCTGTCGCTGTGACTCGCGGTCTCGAGCCGAATAATGCAGTCATCTGTCACATGCATCGAGGAATGTCATACAGGGGGCAGTACTATATATCTAGTCCCCCGTGACACCACCACATTCTGTGGATGTGTGTGGCAGTGGCATGATAATGTAAGACAAGCAATATATCATAATACTCGAAGACGGAGCAAGCATAGATCAAGCATTTGCATTGGCAAGAAATGGTCCTATTGGTGCCTCCGGGTCTTTAGAAATAGACATGCTCGCAGAGGCCCACCTTCCCTCGCCTCGGGTCACCCTATCAAGTTCTGCCGCTGCAGTGATGCTAAAACAATCTCATCATGTCGTTGCTGTTGTTGTAGTTGTTGCTGCTGGGCATGCAGCTTCTGTGCTTCAGCTGCTCGTAGCTTCTCATCCAGCTTAACACGCCGGTCCTTAATATCCAAGAGGCGGGCAGTGAACTTGTCGATAATGGGAACCCCGTGTTTGGTGATAGGAGGGGCTTTTGTGAAAATGCCAGCCTGATTGTCATCAGTCGGAATCCAGACCGGTGTAAACTTCTTGAGGGGCCCCTGACACCAGTTCCTAACCGCGTGGTACCGAACCGCAATGTGTTTGAGCTTAGAAGAGAGTGCCCGCTGAGTGACCAAAGTCTGAACTGCTGAGTTATCTACATTGATGGTGATGGGCTCAGCTGAGGGAAAGAACTCTGTCGGTGTGTTATAGATGGCCAGGGCGGAGGTACAGGCTTCTGACATGGCAACATACTCTGCCTCTGTAGAGTGAAGGGCAGTGCATGACTTCTGCTTCTTTGACCACCTTTCAATGAGCATACTGTGAAAGTATAGACAGTAGCCGGAAACTGAGTTCCGTGTGGCAGTGTCTCCTGCATGGTCTGAGTCACAGAACGCGGTGAGTTGGGGTGCTGCAGAGTCAATAGTCATACCAAGTGTGTACTCTCTGGTGGAATAGGCATAGCGAAGAATCCGCTTGGCAGCGGTGAGGGCTTCAACTGTGGGCTGGTGGCAGAACTGAGCCAGATATGTGACGTGGTAATATATGTCGGGTCTGACTGTCCTGGCTAACCAGAGCAGAGAGTAGATCAAGGATCTGAGGGGTGTCTCAATGGACCTGTCAATGGCATCAGGTGGGGGAATGGGGAGGGAGAGACCCTCTGTGTCACGGATCGAAAGATGACAGACGCCCGCAGTCGCGATGGTGGTACGTCGTCGTCGATGTCACACGCATAGTCGATCATCGATTTGTAACAGTCCGATCTGTACGAGTACCACTGAAATGCGCGAGAGGATCATCATCCTCCGCGTAGCTCAGTTGGTTAGAGCGTCGCACTAGAGAAGCGAACGTCACGGGTTCAAATCCCGTCGTGGAGCATTTTCGCCCCATGACGATATATGATTTGACCCGGCTCGTACAGTGAAAATCCCCGCACCGATTTCAAACCCTAACATTGGTATCGAAGCGACGGTTCGGAAACCGCCTCAGATGTAACGGCATAAGGCACACGATGTGACCTACGCTAAGATCGCGTATGCTCGGGCACGGTGATGTGACCTGCGCTACGATCGCGTATGCATGGGCACGATGTGACCCGCGCTGATGACGTGGATTCGGGCTGCATCCCAAGAACTGCGATGCACCTTCGGTGCGATGGGCTGCATCCCAAGAACTGCTACCCAGCTTCATCGCAGGCTGCCACGTCATCACATCTGAGGTCGGACCTCTGAAAAGTAACTCGACACGAATGTCGTGAGGTCACGACACTTTAAAGAGGGGAGATATGTCACGGATCGAAAGATGACAGACGCCCGCAGTCGCGATGGTGGTACGTCGTCGTCGATGTCACACGCATAGTCGATCATCGATCTGTAACAGTCCGATCTGTACGAGTACCACTGAAATGCGCGAGAGGATCATCATCCTCCGCGTAGCTCAGTTGGTTAGAGCGTCGCACTAGAGAAGCGAACGTCACGGGTTCAAATCCCGTCGTGGAGCATTTTCGGCCCATGACGATATATGATTTGACCCGGCTCGTACAGTGAAAATCCCCGCACCGATTTCAAACCCTAACATTATGGTATTCTATGGTATTATAATTTCGATAAACTTCGTATTTGGCATTAACATATCATGCTGTATTCGACACAGACATGATTATATATCGGGCAACAACCCAAGAACTGTTGGGCAACAACCCTAAAACTGTAACAGCTGCTTCCTATAAGGACTGCATGCTATAACCTATAAGCTATGAGGTATGAGGTATATAGGCAACTGACTGTCTATGTGTTCACACTTCCTCGAGGGGGAAGAAGGTGGATAGGATTATACACATATCCATTTTCCCGATCTGGTGATTATGATGGATTGCTTTTGATAAAATCACTGCATCCACAAGTAACGTTGAAATCTGTACAACGTTAAATCCACCATCACTAATAAAGTGTAAACTCGGATGGGAAACTATATCTCAATGACTATAAGTTGACTTTTGCTCAGCATTTACATTCTCGAGTAAGTTTGAAATGCTGAACTATATACATAACATATAACCTGATACCATGCTTAATTGCATATCCTGGATCAGAAGATGATAGTTATATAATGTATATATATATATCCCACCTGATATACTTTGGCACTATAGCCGTACATAAGAGTGGGAAGGACAAGTGCATCGCTGTAAGACTGGTTGATATAGTCCCAGTGCTGAAGGCAGAATTTGGCACCCGAATAACAGCTGATAACTGTTGGTGACCACCATGCAAGACCTTCCAAGCGAAACTACTTTGTCCTGAGATGCAAGTGAATTGTTCATAATATGTTGACATCACATAAAAGCATTCTTATAAAAACCCTATATATTCACATGAGTTGTCATCACTACAATGACATGGTTTTTGAATCGTCGAAATGAGTATAACTCCGATGAATTCATTAGTACAGAATAAGCTGTTGGGATTATTCCTCCGGCTGGATTGCAATCATTCACAATCCCTGTACATTCCGGTGACAAAATATTGCACTGGACTAATCACCACATTAGGTATAATCTGTGATATATAAGTCGCCAAAGAAAGCATTGCAATCAGCACAATGCTGTCTAGACTCACAAAGATGAGTAACAGATATTCTCAGATGTAATAAATAGAGGCACAATGTGACCTACGCTAAAATCGCGTATGCTCGGGCACTGCATTGTGACCTGCGCTAAGATCGTGTATGCATGGACACAACATGACTCGTGCCAATGACGTGGACATATTTTATGCCACGACATCACATCTGAAATCAATAAATCACTCAGAGAGAAGGTGTTGACATCAGTATAGCACCACTATACATATAGTCATGAGGATTTTAAAGAAGACACAGTCTCTCCGATACTGACAAACATGGTACATATATTACCATGCTCTCTGATTATATATTGATATCCCACGGCATACGATGATGGTAACGCAAGCCACTTCGCCGCTGGAGGGTAGTATTGTATATATACAGCACATGCTTGGGCACTATATGACCCATGCTGATGACGTGGATTCGGGCTGCATCCCAATAACTGCAATGCACCTTCGGTGCAATGGGCTGCAACCCGAGAACTGCTATCCAGCTTCATAGTAAGCTATCACGTCATCACATAGAGGTTGGACCTCTGTTGTATTTAAACGGCGCTTGACAACCGCCTAGCAATACACTTCCTTGAGGGGGAAAGATGATAAGCTAAAAATACAACTAAAAACCAAATAAATAATAACGACAAATAATAAAACAAAGTAAGTTGCATCATTGATTTTGTTTTGGTAAGCCTGACTATATATAGTCAAACCATGCAGAACTCCATGAAGTTGACACATATTTGTATCAAACATTTCTAAGCTCATCAGCCATGACATACATATGAGCTTGATTTTGAAGACCTAGACATTGTATACATATGGTCTAGCGTGTATCCAGACTAGAATTGTATATTGACACGGTGCAAGCACTATAGCCTCTGCTACCGATGATCATTGAAAAAGGGCAACCATTCTTGATATTTCATCTGATTAGATCATTAAAGGTGTCAAGATTACTCAATGCAATATGCAGGCTACGGCCTGAGTACAACACCTACAAGAATACCTCACTTTTAAGAGAATCGACGATAAGAGACCGGCCGTTTTGGGGGTCGCGTTTTCCGATGACCCTGAGCCTTTTCAAATCGTTAAGAGAATGGGTCCAAATAAGAGAACGGGAGCTGGCTAGATGAGGAAATATGGTTGGGAAACCATGTTACGAACCATGTATTAAATATGGTATGGTGGCATCCTTGAAAAAGGATGATGGTGTCGAACGGAGCCCCCTGGATGAAGACACGGTCAGCACCGCCCTCCTCTCCTGCATCTGTGAGGCCCTGGGGGGAGTAGGTACCAGCGCGAGGGCGGGAGAAGAAGCCGGCTGTGCCTGCTGGGATGGTGGCTATCTCCTGAAAGTGATAGGTGAGTGGCCACCAGGCTGCAGATGGTGACTTCCGGAGACACACCGTGTATGAGGTGTTATTAGGGTCTAGCCAGAAGTCCTCTAGCATCTTCATCAACATCCTTTGGATGATGGAGTTGATGAAGGGCGGGTTGGCCCAGAAAGAGCGCCCGCACCAGACATGATCCTCAGCAGGGTCCTGGAGGGAGTAGTAGTGCTGGCACTGTGTGTTACCCCGTGGGTAGGGGATGCCGTTTGTGTAGAGGTATGTGTCACAATAGCCGTATGGACTGTGCTGAGCAAACTCTCTGTAGGCGGACCTAGCAACCATCCAGTCGACTGTGCCCTTCTCTGCAAGCTCCGAAGGGGCAGGCTGCAGGAGGGGTCTCCTCTGTGCTATGGAGTGAGCAGATGGGGTGGCTCGCCAGCTGCTGGGGTGTACAACATAGTCTCTGCCAGTGTCATAGAGGTCAAAGAGAGAAGCACCGTGGTGCCATGTGAGATCGATGAAGTCAGGGGAGCGGGCCCCGTGTCTGAGCATCTGGCGGACTGAGAGGAGGTTTGGGGCATTTGGATCATAGAAGGCTTGGAGAAATGGGAGTGTGATCCAAGTGCCGTCGGTGTACTGGAAATCAATGGAGGCTGTGCCGACACTCTGAGGCTTGTAATGCTGATCCGAGGCTGTGGTCATGCTGGAGGTGCACGGGGACAACTCAGTGAAGAGCTCCCTGTTATTCAGGAGGAGATGTGAGGCTCCTGAATCTACAAGGATGTGTCCGTGCGTGTTGGAGGCACGGCGGCCCTTCCCAAGCAGAGGGAGGAACACCGGTGTGCCGTGGGGACAGTGCGGGGCACCGTCGGTGCAGCTGAGGTCTCTCCCCACGGCGCTGCAACCGCAAGGTCGTAGACCTCAATGCTGATCTCTGGGGCCCAAATGGTGGTCATCAAAAACCTCAAACTGGGCCCAATCATCCTCAGAGTCTTCGGTGCAATATGAGGGGTGTGTTCGGCTGTAGTTCTCAAGGAACTGATTAAGCTGATGGAAGGAGGGAGATGGCATAATTGAGAAATCCCACTGAGAGTGCTCTGGGGAGTGTGAGCTGTTTGGCCGTGGCCGAGGTGTGTCAGTGCGGATCGAGGTGTCTGCCATGAACTGCTTCCACTTAGTAGTGGTCTTCGAGGTGTCCTCCTGAGATTCAGGGATAGGAGGGAAGTGGAAATCCGGTGTGACGGCACAGGCCTGCACTGTGGACGGGACCGGGGGCTGCATGTGTGTGTCTGAGGTAGCAGCCAGCCGGTCAGTGTCCACCAATGCAGGCAGGGTGCCCGCTGTAGCCCGTGTAGTTGCCCTATCGGCAGTGGGCTGAGCAGGCACCGTACCGTCAGTGTCGGATACTGGAGGAGGAGGAGGAGGAGGTGTGTGTTGGGGCGGATAGCCCTCGGTGTCTGACTCGGAGCCTGAGTCGGAGACATCGGCCCACAGGCCAATACTCTCAAGCCCGGGGTATGGTGTGTAATCCAAGGGGGCTGGGGAGCTGTCAGGGGCACCGAGTGTAGGCGATTGCTCGGAGGCCACCGTAGTGTCGGCCTCGAGAGCTGTGCTGAGAGATGTAGGGGTGTCAGCGGCGGTTGCACCATCAGTATAGACGGTGTGATCGGTGGGCGTGCCCACAAGGGCCTCATCGGCACTGTGTCCCAGGGGCGGTGTGGAGGCAGCTGCTGGCTCACAGAGTGTGGTGGGAGCTGCGGTGACACCACCGGAGGGCAAATGTGGCGTGTGGTTGGCCGGTGCCGTAGCACTGGCGGAGGCCGGCTGAGGTGAGGCAGTAGCCGGTGCCGTGGCACCACCGGAGGTCGGCTGAGGTGAGGCAGTGGCCGGTGCCGTGGCACCATCACCGGGGGCCGGCTGAGGTGAGGCAATAGCCGGTGCCGTGGCACCATCACCGGGGGCCGGCTGAGGTGAGGCAATAGCCGGTGCCGTGGCACCACCGGAGGCTGGCTGTGTGGAGGCAGTAGCCGGTGCCGTGGCACCACCGGAGGCTGGCTGTGTGGAGGCATTGGCCGATGCCGAAGCACTGGCAGAGGCCGGCTGTGAGAAGGTGGTAGCCGGCCGAGGTGACATATAGAATGTGTATGTCAGTGTTATGTGCAGAAGTGTGAGGAGCACAGCAACCGTGAAGGAGAACCAGTGCATGGCAATGGCCACTAGGGTGCGTGTGACCGAGGGAGTGTTACAGCCAGGCTGTGGTGCGGCGGTGTGTACGGCAGCAGTGTGAACCGGGTCCGTATGCGTGCCCTCCCAATGCATCCCCATCCCAGGCACTGCAGCATGGATGCATGCAGTGTCAGGTGCAATTGTGGTGGCTGGGGGGATACCAATGGCCCGAGGCTCAGGCTGGTGGCAGTCGGGGGGTGATGATGGTGGTGGGAGGGGAGTGGTGGAGGTGGGAGGGGTGG
>LGRX02031510.1:0-18708 GCA_001247695.2 Cymbomonas tetramitiformis
GAGCAAAGGGTGGGCAGCCGAGGGTGGCGTAGCGAAAATTACGTGACCAATCATTTGTAAAAAAAAACACTTAAAAATGCTGGGTTGTGCTAGCGAAGTGACGTGCATTCTACACATTTGGGGAGTTTGGGAGTTTTGGGAGTTGGGGAGTTTTACAATGGGAGGCCCTGAAAAAACTGAAAATTTGACCGAATCTAGGGTTTAAGATTTTCCCGAGTGGAATGTAATTTTATTTAATTTTCCGGTTGTTTTAGGGTTTAAGAAATATTCCTGATTTTCACTAAAAAAATTATCTTTTTCAGCCTGAAATAAGGAAGGTTTATGGGGTTTTTGTGTTAAGAAAACATAAATTTTCAATTGAAGTTCTACAATATTTTACGCCTTTTTAAGCTTCAAAATTTTTTCGAAACTCGGTAGCAAAATGATACTTGATACGTCTGATTTTTATGAAATATGTTTTTGGGGGTTCATCGATGAACCCTTTTTTTTTCTTCTAGTTTTATATGAATTTCAGGCCTTTTTGGGTTTTGGGGTGTTTTACAAGGGGAGGCCCTGAAAAAATTGAAAATTTGACCGAATCTAGGGTTTAAGATTTTCCCAAGTTGAATGTAATTTTATTTAATTTCCCGGTTGTTTTAGGGTTTAAGAAATATTCCTGATTTTCACTAAAGAAATTATCTTTTTCACCCTGAATTAAGGAAGATTTATGGGGTTTTTTGTGTTAAGAAAACATAAATTTTTAATTGAACTTGTACAATATTTCACGCATTTTTAAGCTAATTTATTTTTTTTGAAAATCTGTAGCAAAATTATACTTTTTACGTCTGCTTTCATGAATTATTTTTTGGGGGGTTCATCGATGAACCAATATAATTTTTTTCAGTTTTCTATGATTTTCAGGCCTTTTCGGCGTTTTTTTAAAATTTGAAAATTTTGGAAAAAACCCAGAATTTTTCTACACTTTCAGGAATATCTTTGGTTGGCTTTGTTCCTATTTTATGGGGGTTGCCCCGTTTTTTCCCCTTATTTCAGGCATAAAACAGCCGACTACCGCTAGGTCACCAACTCCAGTTACGACGCGCGCCCGGACTTCTCTTAAATACCGAAGAACACGGACAGAAAAAATTAAACACGCAAACACTTAAACGCTTTGGACGCTTGTACTATTCACTAGATTAGAACGCTTGTTCACGTAAAATATAAAGCTTCAAATCAATATTCAAAGCAAAGTTACCGGCGCGCATGTTTTGCCTCCAGAGTTTAACACGACTTCACCCTTTCTTGTGCCCTTCGCCCCATCGCCTACTCGTCTTCGTGCATTGACCAACTACGTTCTCCATTGGTTTTTCACGTGCTTTCGCGGACCACTACTAACCACAAGTCCCGGTGGCCGGCCCCCCAGTTCGGTTCAAAACATACTTCTCGCCAAGATCCCTAACTAACTTTCACATTATCCCTGGACACTCAGTCGCATATTTCCCAATGTGTGGTACCTGTGGGAAAACAATTACGTTAGTCCAAAGCCCAACAAACCGTGCAAACAACAATGTCGCTTTCGTACCTGAGTTACTGCTCTTGAAAGGTCAAGGCCCCAGCTCCAAGCCGTTGTTCCCTAGTTAGTGACAACCCATGTGCCACAACCAGGTCCGTAGGTGAAGGCGGTACATCACAGTAGTTGGGCAATACCGTAGCGCAACACTGGTGGAGAAGACAGAATTGAAACTTGTGGTTTACCCACTGACCATTCACCTTGCGCCGACCCATGACCACCACCCTTGGGCCATCCTTTGAAAGGATGGGTTGGGATTGCTTGTGGGTCTTCGCTGTCACGCAACCCTTGCGGGACTCGGAGGCCGCGCATCTTGCTTTCCTACCGGTACCGGGCACCACCATCCATTGCCCGTAGGCCAGTTCCTCACTCCCGACACGATCGCCGGTGGTGAGGCGGGATCCCAACGCCGTTAAGATGTCGTCGATCTCCTCCGTGGTAAACCCCGATTGCACGTAAAATGCATGTCCAGGTTTGAACCCCGCGCGGAATAGGAGGGTGGACAGGCACAAGCAAAGCTTCACCGAAGTCGACCTTCCCACGCGAGTCATCGTTTGGCGCCATGAGTAGCATGAGCAGCTGATGCGTTGTTGCGCCGCCCGGGCCAGATGACCAAATATCACCCGCGAGGGTTCACCTCGACCAGAGGACAAGGTGTAACTGCGGTCCAGGAAGCCGTCGTGTCTTCCACGTGCGGTTAAACGGACGGTGGGTTGGCCAACCTGTATCACTTTCAAGCGCTTGTCAGGCTGCAAGAACATGCGAGCCAACATTTGCGCGTGGCCTTTCGTGGTGCTTGTCTGGTACCGCACCTCGTCCAAAGACCCGACGGACACGCGGCGAGTGTCCACGTAGCGATGTTCGGAATGAAAGTGCACCGCGGTTTCCAAATATTGCACCACGAGAGCCTCGTCCACCTCTTGGGAAGACTGCCAAACATAACGGGCGGCCGGGTCCTCGGTGTTTGGGTCGAACTGCCATTGGAACTCCAAAGGGTTCTCGAGGCATGCCCGCACCAACTTGATGGCCGGAGTCGGCGTTCCAGGCTCGTCGATCGTCACCCTAGTCTTAGTCCTCTTCCCCATCGATCGGACTTGGTTTGGTCGGTGACTGCGGGTCTCCGTCGTCACTGGACCAGGAGTGACATATATTTCACGCACCTCCTCAAGGACGTCGTACGCGGTGTGGCGTGCGCGTTGCATGGCGGTGTACACCCTTCGCCGCTCATCGTAGAGGGTGTTCGTGCGGGAGTCCCGCTGGCTGTGGCCACCTTCTCCTACGTGCTCCAACCAGGCGGACTGAGTGATGTACGTCACGTTCTCCAGGTGCAAGAACTCGGAGGCCGGCAGATTCACGCCGATCAGTTTGCCGTCCTTGGAGAAGAGTTGCTCCGCCGGGTTAGCCCCTTTGCTTTGTGTGAAAAGCTGCAGGGTGCGTTCGCCTTCACCTTCGTAAAATAACACGAGCGAAGACAAAGAGGATTGCACGCTCTTGCTCTCTTGCTCCATGATGAAGTCGAAGAGGCGCGCACGTGCGTCCATCACACGTCTGGGGGCTTGTGCTTCGTACCACCGTGTGAACAGTGTCCGGAACTGGGTCTCCTCGAAACTCTTGTCCAAACACCGAGCGTGTATCCCCATGTTCGCAACGAGGTGCAAGTCACAGCCTTTCTCCAACGAGTTGCCCGCCTCGTCCCGCGTCATGTACTTCTTTCGGTCCTCCAGGCGCATGAACTTGTTGTAGTTCAAGCGGATGCCGATCCAGCCTCCGCCACCCGCGTCACGGACGAAACCCACGGGACGAAAGCAGATCTCACCTTTTGGGTTGGTCTTTACCCAAACCTCCTTGTCTCGATATTTCGCGAAGTCGGCGTCCTCCATGGCCACCGTCCGGCAAGCGTAGTCGATGCCTTGCCACATCTTCTCCTCATCCACACCGCGTTCACCCGCCGGCAACACGAAGGTTGCTAGTTTTATCAACCCAATTCCGGGCACGACCGTTGCAACCTTCTCGACAACGCGACCGTTAATGCAACTGTGGCCACCATCAGAACATGCGTAGCAACCGATGAACGGAGGCTTGCCGAGAATGCGGTCCATCAACAGCATGATCTTCGCGGGGGACCACGGCAAGTCCAGGGGGCACATGAACCAGTTCAGAGGTGCGGTGTCGAAAAGAAGAGTACGGTATCCCTTTGAGTCTAGGATCCGTTTCATTTCCTTGACCTCGTCATCAGCAGCACGCGCGGGGGCACGTTGAGTCGCACGGTGTTCTTTCATCACGTCGCGGACGGCGCGAGCGTCTTGCATTTCGCGGGCCACCTAAAATGGAACCATGCATTAAGAATAACATGTCCCCGACGTATAACGGAAAGGTAAAACAAAAATAGGGCGATACCTTGTACACGTCGATGGGAGAGCCGTCCGGAGAGGAAAGCATCTTCTCGAAGGCAACCGTTGTGGCGGAGTTCTTCAGCTTCTCGGAAGTGAAGCGACCACCGAAAACGGGAAGGGCTGCTTTGATGGCGTCTTGGGTTTCTTTGGAAACAACGGCCTTCCCCTTTTTATCCATGGGTTGGCAGGCATGGGTGCCTTCGTGTCTAAAGAGCAGTAGGTGGCCTTCGGCTGCGGGAAGGTCGATGCGGACCAAAGTAGCCCGGGCACCACAGGTAATAACTTCCATGGGTTCTTGACACTTTTTGCATGGAGGGCCTTCAATCTGAAAGAAGAAAAGAAAAGCGTAAGGTCCTACTGGAAAAGTGGGGAAAGTGTACGGGAAAACCTTGGGATTAAAATACCTCAACGCCGAGGAAAGCGGAAGAGGAGCGTTTGCCACGTTGTTGAGAACTTGTCTGAACGAACTCTTTGTCATGGGTTTTAAAGAAAGAGCACTCCGTATTCCTGCAAAGTTTTTCTCCAAGGCAGTTTTGAAGTCGAACTTGAGAGTTGCAGTCCTTGACAGCATCTTGTCGGGTTACCTCCGCCCAAGTTGTGGCGCAGGCGTGGGACCAAGAACGGTTCGTGACATGGAAGTCAAGTTTGTTCAGCGGTAGACCGCCCTTCCCGGTTGGTTTAGGAAGAGGTGAGGACATGTGGTGACCAAAAGTTACATTGCCATCGACGTCGAAGGGGACCTTGTTCACACGTTTGCAATCTGCGGGCCACTTAAAAGAAGAGGCGTGCCTGGAAGTCGAGTCGGACTTGGAAAGGTTTGTCGAAGCGACGGACTCCGTGGGCTTGGGCTTCGTGTTTGGTGAGAACCGGGGAGTCTTGCACTCGCCGGTGTAAATAATGTCTTCATCATCATCGCTGTCATCGCTTTCGCTGTCGCTTACCAAGATTGGCATGTTGTCGTCGGTAGGAGTACCGTACACATTGTGCAAGAAGCCCGCGTGAACGGGAAACAGGTCCAAAGAGCAAGCAACGGAGTCATCGTACTCGGAGGTGACGGAAAGATCTTCTTTCTTGTCAAGACTAAAACATTGCAAAGTGTGTCGCTAGTCACAAAAGGGTCTCCAAGATGCCAAACAATAGGAATTTCACGAACGACATCCCCGGTTTCAAGGCAGCGAAAAGTAACAAATTGAGTGGACATTGCATTAGCCCTAGGAAGTCGGTAAAATAAATGCACTCCCGAAGTGAAAGTGTCGAGGAGAGGCCTTAAAAACTCTAGTCGCCAAAATAAAAGGCGACGCCGAAATAAAATCGAGTCGAGGCGACGGCTGGGAAATTTTCGAGTCGAGTCGAGAACGACACCGACCAAACGAGTCTAGCTGTTTCGGAAAGAGAGGCGAAGGAAAAAATCGAGTCGAGTGTCGAGTCGAGGCGAAACCTTCAAAATATTCGACTCGAGGAAACGCTTTGAAAATTTAAAAAAAAAATATCGAGGCGAAAAAATATCGAGTCGAGAACGACACTGACCAAAGGAGTCGACGTGTTTCGGAAAGAGAAGTCGAAGAAAACCTGAAGACAGTTGAGAGCTAGTAAAGAACTCTAGCCGCCAAATAAAAAGCGCAAAGATTTAAAGTCAAAAGAAACAAGCAAAGATGCCTGCAAAAAAAGGAACCACCAAGAAGTCCGGGGATGGCAACACGGAAAGGTTGGTTTACGCGGACGTGATGGAACAGCGTTTCGTTGAGCAGAAAGTGCTGAAGCTCGCGGACTGCTCTTTCGCTGACAACCCAAGAGGACACAATCACAACGGTGTCAACGTGGAGAAGTCCGTTGAGAAAAACGGCATCGACCTTTCCCAAACCATGATCTGGCGCCGCGCCAAAAAAGGAGATCCTAAGGCCCACGGGTAAGTTTCACTAAACCTTCTTGAAGAACTGCGCTGACAAAAGGTAGAAGAGACAAGTGTGAAAAAGCGTTCATCGATGAACGCTTTTTAAAAAACACTGCTAAAGAAACAAGTGTTTTAACAGGTTTAAAGAAAAGTGTTCATCGATGAACGCTTTCTTTATTTTGTTTCTGAAGCTTGAGTATTTTAAACTGTTTTTAAGAAAGCGTTCATCGATGAGCGCTTTTCTTATTTTTCCTTGTATTTTTCCTAAAACTTTGCGGTTTGGAGTTGCAAAAGCTGCGATATTTCTGTGTGATTCAGCTTTTTTCTCAGGAAAAATACAAGGAAAACTAAGAAAAGCGTTCATCGATGAACGCTTTCTTCAAAAGAGTTTAAAATACTCAAGCTTCAGAAACAAAATAAAGAAAGCGTTCATCGATGAACACTTTTCTTTAAACCGGTCAAAACACTTGTTTCTTTAGCAGTGTTTTTTAAAAAGCGTTCATCGATGAACGCTTTTGCGTTCATCGATGAACGCTTTTCTTATTCAGCAAAAAAAGGTTAGTGCTTGAACTCTTCTTGGTTTTGCATGGTGACTTTCTTCTTGTTTATTTGCTGTTCATCTGCAGGTCTACTGACTCCCTTCAGGACTCTTGCTCGAAAGAAGAACATGCGGTGTCAGAGCGAGTGTTGCTTGTAGATGTTACATGTTGCAGAGATCTGTTTAAAGGCGTGCGCGCCTTTCAAAGAAGACGTGCAATGAACCGAGAAGCTAAAAGAATTAGGATCAACAAAGAAATTACTAGACGTAGGCGTTGCATTTTAGACAGGGGGTTTTAAGCTAGTGTTGCTTGAAGATGTTACATCCTCAGAAGATGAGGAAGATTCTTGCTGGAAGAACCATGTTCCCATTAGCTGGTATAATGTTCCAAACGTGGCAGTAGCTAAGAGGAGACTCAAGAATAAAAAAGACGCTGAGCGAAACGCAAAAATACGTAGGACGCAATGTCCTTTGTGGATGCTAGACAGCCAGTGGTAGCTTTAGCTGAAGTAAACACTTTATATATTTTTTTATAAATAGTTTCTCTAACCCTTTAACCCATGTTCTTTGTCGTTTTAAATGGCGTGCTGTGTTTGTTTTTGTTTTCAGAAAGCGGTACATTGCCATTGACGGACATGGTAGGCACGAGTTTTTCACTCGTGCCTTCCAAGATGGCGCCGTGGTAGGCGGAAAAAAACTAGAGGCCCGGGACAAAAGGTTTCTGGAATGCAACGTCATCGTGGTGTCGGAGGACATCACCAAGGAGGAGGTTACATGCCTCGCCCTCTCGCGCATCGTCCAGAACGAGAAGGGGTCCAAGAAAAAACTTTTTTCGACGACTACACCTCCTTCAAATGGCTGATGTCCTCCATTGACAAGACCGTGGCCAAACCACAGAAGTTGGTTGTTTTGTTCTCTCACATCGACCCTTCGTTATACTCGTTGATGTTCTTCAAGAGGATGGCCCACATCCACGAAAAGGTGATCGGGCCCGACGAGCGGCTGGAGGCCTTGCTTCGCGAGAACTGCGAAGCTTTGGGGAAGGATTCCCCCTTCGGCTTCAACTCCTTGTTCGACAACAAGGAATTCCAACGTCTTAATCCGACACAAAGATATCAGGTACGGTGGAAGCCGGTCTTTATTTTATTGTGTTACATGCAACCATCACGCCTGAAGACAAACACATGTCTCAGGTTTTCCTGAAAGTGAACGAGAACGTCAAGTTCGCCGTGAAGGACGAGAATGGCGAGCTCCACTTGAAGAAGAAGAAGCAATGCGCGACTTTGGGCTTCGTCGGAACCACACGCGCCTTCACGGACTTGTGTTCGTTTGTGCTGCTTCGTCAAGAAGTCCGCTCACAGCTAGAGCTTCAAAGCTCTAAGGGGAAGGCGAAAAAAACCGAAGAGGCGTCCAAGTTCTTGGAGGACCTGAGCGCCGGAAAGTAAGTCCATCTACCACGGTTTGGTTAAAGCCGTGAACTATTTTTTTATGCGGAAAGGTGATGGGTGTTAAACTTTTGTTTACAGGTACGATGGTACTTTCTTCGACGCCAACGAGACTTGCTCCAAGACCAGTAACTTGCCTCGCTTGAACCGGGATGTCGAGCCGAAAGTCGTGCAGGACATGCTGAAGAAGCACAACGAGATGGTTGAGTGGGAGGAGACTGCTGTGGAGGCTCAGGAGAGTGGCGTCGAGACCCTTGCGGAAGTTGCAGCTGGTGAGACGGGTGGGGATGTTGAAGAGGAAAAGGAAGAGACGCAGGAAGGTGCGTCGGTTGGGGATGATGACGAGGTAGGCGATGGGGATGAGGAGGTAGAAGGTGAGGAACCGGTTGGTGAGGAAGATGGTCAGGAGAACGAGGAGGAGGAGAACGAAGAGGAAGAGGAGGGCGATGAGGAGGGCGATGAGGAGGAGGATGGAAAGTTTGACTTTGAAAAGGAGTCGGATGAGGTTCGTGAAACACGTGAAGATCGGAAGCGGAAGAGACAGGAAGTGGCGGATTGGTTTGCGGCGGAGGACGCGGGGGAACATGTCCCAAAATCAAAGAAGCAGAGAAAGGATCTAACTAAGAAGAGGGCGGAGATGGGGAAGCTACGTCAAGAGTTGCAGGCCTTTGAGGAGGAGGATGCCGCTTACGCGGCTTGGCTTAGCGACAAGGAGAAACAGAAGGATGAGCAGGACATGGAGGACGACCCGGCCCCCTGCGCGGAATGGATGAAGCCTTGGGTTGGGGTGTCGCGAGGGAACCCGGACTACGAAGGGTTGCGACAATGGAAGATGGCAGGCGGAACGCTCCGAAATGGAACGCAGCAGAAGGGACCGGTGAAGGAGAGCATTGAGATTGGGCAGTTCTTGAAGATGAATGAGGAGGCGTTGAAGCCTGGTGTACGGCATCATGTGCACAATATTGTGTCCGTGGAGGTGCCGAAGGTGGTAGCGGTGAAGAACCGTGGCGTGACGCGTGGCACGAAGGTGAAGGATGAGAAGGTGGAGTACGTCTTGGAGTTAATCCATCAACACGGACATGCCGAGTCTGAGAAGTTGTTGGTGTTGACATCGGTTGCCATGAACTCCCAAGGCATCCCGCTGTTGCAGCTGTACTTCGGCGAAGCTCTCGGGGCCATGGACGTCATCACGCACCAACGCGGCGGAAGATAAGTTTTGTGTGGCGGCGGTCATCACGGATGTTCCGTGGGGCCATGAGAGCAAGACCGGGTACAACACGAAGGTGGATTGGGATGCGTTCGCAGTCAAGTTGGACGAGCTGTGCGCGAACAACGATGGCATGTCGGAGGTTCATAAATACGCCGATCTGGGAAAGGTGGACGGAGACACCATTGTGTGTGCCTTAGGCGACAGTGAAGCCCTTCGAGCTTTGGAGGCGGGCTGGAAGGCGTTGAAGCACCCGGTAGGATCGATGTAACACTTGTTGCTTTGAAGGCACCCTTTTATTTTTGTTTTTTTGTTACGTTTCTTAAAGGGAGGGAAAAGGGGGGAAGGATCACAGGTGTACAAGACAATGCCGGGGTACATCGTGACGGAGGGGAACCGCAACAACGCGACTTTCACGAACACTCCAAAGTCCGTGGGACACCAGTACACGACTTTTGCACGGAAGCTGGAGGCTCCGAAGTTGGACTTCAAGACCAGCATCCAAACCAGGGGGCAGCAATGTAAGGACCTTGACTTTGATTATTTCCCGCTGAATTGTTGGACTGGAAACATTTTGCGTGCCCTAAGTTACCAAGAGGTGAAGGCTTTTGAGAAGGCCTTGGAAAAGCACCTGGCTGAGAGCTGGGAACCAAGCTGGAAGGAAATGGATGAGGAGCAGAGGATGGACATCGTTCAGACCGAGGTAGAACATCAGGCACGACCTTTCCAAGCTGTTCAAGTGCAGGATACCTTCAAGCACGATTGCGCCGTAGTGGGATGCTTGAAGGGCGGTAAGCCCTGCGAAGAGCATGGCAAGACCTTGGTGGTGGGACAGAAAAAGGTGGAGCTCATGGAGCTGTTGGTGGAGCGGTACACAACCGACATCGACATGGTGGTGCTGGACCCGTTCATGGGAAGTGGTGCGTGTCATTGTGGATGCATTGGTTTTGCCGCGAGGGACACGCCGGGGTATTGAAAGATGTTAAGTGTTCCGCAGGAACCACTGGGATTGGAGCGCTTCGCATGGGACGCGCCTTCATCGGCGTGGAGAGGAAGCGTGCAAACTTCATTAGCGCGGTGCACTATTTATCTCACGCGGTGTTCTGCTGCGCGAAGCGCCATGTGGGGGATCTTGGATTGAGTGAGCCGTACCGGAAGATGAAAGTGACAAACGTGAAGTAGAACATCGAAAGTTCGTGAAAGTTAGTTAGGGATCTTGGCGGGGAAAGAAGTATGTTTTGAACCTAACTGGGGGGCCGGCCACCCGGACTTGTGGTTAGTAGTGGTCCGCGAAAGCACGTGAAAAACCAATGGAGAACGTAGTTGGTCAATGCACGAAGACGAGTAGGCGATGGGGCGAAGGGCACTAGAAAAGGTGAAGTCGTGTTAAACTCTGGAGGCAAAACATGCGCGCCGGTAACTTTGTTTTGAATATTGATTTGAAGCTGTATATTTCATGTGATATATAAATATAAAATATTCCTGAAATTGCAAAGAAATCGGGGTTTTTTGAAGAAATTTCAAAAAATGTAGAAAAACCCCCAAAAAGGGCATATAAAACTAGAAAAAATAAAAGGGGTTCATCGATGAACACCCAAAAACATATTTCATAAAAATCAGACGTATAAAGTGTGATTTTGCTACCGAGTTTCGAAAAAAAATTTGAAGCTGGAGAATGCGTGAAATATGGTACAAATTCAATGGAAAATTTTTGTTTTCTTAACACAAAAAACCCCATAAACTTTCCTTAATTCAGGCTGACAAAGATGATTTTTTTAGTTAAAATCAGGAATATTTCTTAAACCCTAAAACAACCGGGAAATTAAATAAAATTACATTCAACTCGGGAAAATCTTAAACCCTAGATTCGGTCAAATTTTCGATTTTTTCAGGGCCTCCCCTTGTAAAACTCCCCAACACCCAAAAAGGCCCGAAATTCATATAAAACTAGAAAAAATAAAAGGGGTTCATCGATGAACCCCCAAAAACATTTTTCATAAAAATCAGACGTAAAAAGTTTCATTTTGCTACCGAGTTTCGAAAAAAAATTTGAAGCTTAAAAATGCGTGAAATATTATACAAGTTCAATGGAAAATTTATGTTTTCTTAACACAAAAAACCCCATAAACCTTCCTTAATTCAGGCTGAAAAAGATGATTTCTTTCGTGAAAATTAGGAATATTTCTTAAACCCTAAATCAACCGGAAAATTAAATAAAATTACATTCCACTCGGGAAAATCTTAAACCCTAGATTCGGTCAAATTTTCGATTTTTTTAGGGCCTCCCATTGTAAAACTCCCGAACTCCCGAAACTCCCAAACTCCCCAATTGCGTTTGGTGAGTGACGTGGTTGGTGGTGAAGCTCGACGAAATGGTCGGCGTGCGGAGTGCGAGAGCGAAGGAAAATAGCGTAGAAGGTGATGCTGGAATTGTCACACTGACATTTTAAACTTGATGCATCAGACAGATAGCTTGATGCATCAGTTGCTGCACCAGACTGTCACCTGTCACTTGCTACCTTCATATAGTTGTCGTCCATACTCCGTATGATAATCCTAGCTAGTGAACTCCGGAACAGTAAAACCGGGTTCTAGGTTTTATCAATTATATCCAAGTAAGTGAAAGTTATTCTGACTGCCTGACCGTTTCCCGATATATACACAACTATATATATATACAACGTTGTATATATATAACAGGTTATTGTGCGCCAAGCACCTTCCACGGCTTACTTTAGTATGCTTGGCCAAACGCCTCCGCTTGGGGGGGTGTCCGGGCCGATTATGGGCTAACGGAGATGTGAGCGGGAAGGAGGAGTTCCGGTGTCGGTGACGTTTTGGTCGACTGCTGCAGCAAGCGTAATCGTATTTGAATTCGAGTGACGTTACGATGCAGCGCGTTCAGCAAGAAGTTGGCGTCGTCACCGTAATTCGCGTAGTTGAAGTCCATAAACCGGCCAACGTTTTCGATGATGCTACCCATGTTGTGCACGTCCAAGAAGTCCTTCCGGTCCAGATATGATGGCATGCGCCTGAAATGCGGCAGGCGCGTCGTCCATTGGGTCATTCCGTCAATGATGACTGAGGAATATTTCCACCAGGTCTTGTTTTCCTTGATGCTCTTAGTCATACATGTTGGATTTTTGGCCGTGTTTGTAGAACTTTTCACGCTCGGTATGCGCTTGGTCAAGGTGCACGTTTCGCATTTTGTCGTATGAACCTGAAAAACAAATTGTTTTAGAATACAAACTTCTGAAACCATGTCAAACAAATGCAAATACTATATTTTTCAGAATTTGGCTTAACCGACTCAGTTATCTTATTTGGTCACAAACTCAAGATGTATAACCATGAGCATCACTGTGAGCCCCCCATGTGACTCCTAATACTCAAAATAACGGTGGTCCTTGTGGTAGGACCACCATTTTCTTCAAGCTTTTGGTGAAATTGCACCCCAAAAGCGTGTCGTTCAACCACACACCTAAAGTCTCATGGGGGCCGCCGCTATAAGAAATAAAATTCATTTAACTCATAAATATCATGTGCAAATGTTGCCTGTGCCTCAAATAGTCGATTTAGTGATCGAAACCGCAATTGCCCATTGGTCCTTGTGGTAGGACCATGAATTTGGGTAGTAGCCATGAAGGCGTGGCGCTAGCCCGCCTCGCCGAACGGAGGGCTTCAGCGAGCCCAATTTGGCGCTGTTGTGACATGCTTGGCAGAAAATAGTCCAGAATGCACGAAAGCTGACGGAGACGGTGCGCGGGATACCAGTCACAGTCGGTAGGCAAGCCACGAAAGACGGAAGCGGCAAAAGAAACGGAGACGGAAACGGAAATTGGCGCTTGACGGTACAGAATACGCTGCGATACGGGAAAGTTGACGGATCTAGGATCGGGAATAACCGAAGCGAGTCGAATCTACCGGAATCACCACTTACTACTGGAATATCCAAGTTCACAGATAATAGTGTGTGCTGTGAAACTGATATAGATAAACTCGTATAATAAATAAACCCTAAGCTAGATATACCCCGAACGGTGACAGAGTCGGAACGGCTACGGTCCTAGCTACCTGTGACACCTTGGTGTGTCACAGTACGGGCTTACGGGCAGTCACAGGTCCAGTGTTGGCTACCTAGTAATCTGTCATAGGGGCCTGCACCGGGACTCCCGGTCAGGGCTGCCTACACAGATTTCAGCACACCACCCCAGCACTGTGGGTGGTGACTGACAGGCAAGTCCGAGATACCAAATAAGTTAGGGTAGGAGCTAGGGTGACAAGCCTAACTGCTAAACCAACTGTGCAATTCTGATACACAAATGGAAACCCTCTAGCCGGCACAAGTGCAGAAACATACAGGCATATAGGTCCTGCTAAACTACTGAAAGGCACGGCGCCAGCAAGTCAGATTAACGGATACAAGGAGTCAAAGTAAAAGCCAATTGAAGACCATGTTGAGGTCAAAGCACATCTCAGCACACCACCAGAAGGTGGTGCACTGCCAGAACCAGGAATAAAATTACTCGGGGTCAAAGATTAGAGGAGCACCGTCACCACATTGATCACCGCAGCAGCCCGCAGCACTGCCCTCCAGCGGGTCAGGCGGCAGTAGCACTGCCGCAGCACCCAGGGAGTGCAGCACCGCATCCAGTGTGACGGGGTCCAGCTCGGAGATACCAGAGTAGATGCACAAGCCCCCCCTGCACAGCACAGGCTGCGGAGCAGCCTGACCCGATACCTGCACAGATCCGACGTCATTGGCCGCCGTGTAGGCGGCGGTCCCCACTCCCATGATAGAAATCAAGAGAATAAAGGAGAGCATAAAAGGCATTCCCCACAAGCCAGCGTGGGCAGGGAATCCCCACGGAGGCTTTCCACAGCCGTAGCTGCGGGGAGCACCGGCATGCCAGTCACCCAGAGCACCACCAGAGCTAGGTGCCTGGGTCGCAGGTGTAGATGAGAGATTTGCCGAGACGTCTGAAGCCCGTGGCTTTACCGTGAATGTGCCGTCGGCAAGGTCTTCATAGTCGTCGGTGTTGTAACCCGTGAGGTCAATGGGTTGGACGGCGGCGTGGTTGACAGTCTGAACGAACCCAGCAAATTCACCGTCCGTGTCCGCCGTGGCGGTCAACTTCGCCGATTGCAATAGCTCGGGTGCGGCATCCTTCCCCTGGAAGACAGGCATAGCAGGGGCCGGCACGGCGGACGCCGATGCCGCCGCACCACCTGCCGGAACCTGCTCCTCCGGTGCGGCCACCGTTGCGGCGGACTCACACACCAGAGCCGAAGCCTCCCGTCCAATGTTGGCAGGAGGCGGGAAGGAGGCATGGGTGTAGTGCACCTGCGGATTGGCTGCGGAGTGAACCTCCGCAGCAAGATCGTCGAGTCGTTGGAGAATGGAGTCCCCCTCGGAAGTCGGCTGTTGCTCCACGGTGAACCCGTAGGCGGAGACGTCAATGCCGCCCACCGCACCCGTAGAAAGCACCGCAGGAGGCCCGTACGCAGCCGCAGCACGTGCGAAGGCTTCCGCTCCATCATCCGCAGCGTGCTGGAACACCGCACACATTGCCAGAGCTTGCACCCCGTCCGCATCCTCCTCGTCGATAGGGATGCAGAATGCCGCCGCAGAGTTGGGCGGGTGCTGACGGCCACCCAACGGGCAGTCGCGGTAAAAGTGATAGTGCTCACCTTTGCCCGCCTTTTTGCATTTTCCGCAGAATGGCTTCGCCCGCTGCTCATCGCGGGCGAATCCCACTGGCGGGGCCTTGTGGGTGCCTACACGGAAACCCCGCGGATGTGGGGACTTCTGCTGTTGCTGCTTCTGCTGAACCCTCTCCCGCTGCTGCCGTACCACCGGAGCGGTCTCACCGTGCTGCCGCTGCACCAGCTCCTTCAGCTCCGTAATCTTCTGCAGCAGCGAGTCATATTCGCTGCTGGACAGATGCGCGGAGATTCCGCCCGCACCAGAAGCCGCCTTGCCCCCATCCGTTTGCGCCCAAGACTGATAAATTTCGACAACCAAGGAACGAAGAGAAGCAAGGGACACGTGGGACAGGTCAGCAGCCATGGGATAGCGGACCTTCACCGCCGCGTAAAACACAGGGTCGAGGCGGGTGTAGAGGGATAATTTTCGTGTTGCCTCGGTCGGAGTCCAGTCTGAAGTCCTGTTATCCCGCACCAAACGCTGCTCCTTAGCCAAAATCGGCTGCGGGTCAACGTTTGCGGGATAACGTAAGGCCGCATGCTCCTCCTGCTGCGATTCTCGCAGCGCCACCGGTACAGAGCCCTTGATGATGTCGACAAGAGCATGCCGTCCATCTCGGTCAGCCGAGGAGTCAGTGCCAGTCAGCCAGACATACGCGTTGCTGTGCTTCTCCACCACGAGAGCCAGAACGTCGTACAGCAGCCCATTAACCCTGCCGACAACGGGCACCAGAGGGTCCTCGAGGTCGAAGGCCCGCAGCTCCAAACCAGCAGACTGAAACTCTGTGCGCAGCTGCACCACCAGGTCGGACAGGAGGCCAGAGTCGTCCGTACCGCGAAAATGGTGCTTCTTGTCGCCAAGAATATCCTCACGGATACTCTTGGCCCAAGCCCGATGCAAGCGCGCCTTGTAAATCTCGTCGACCAACTTGGACTGCTCCTGCAAATAACGTCTGACGGCCACGTCCGCGTCCACGTTCGATGCAGGGTTGGGAGTGGGAACCACAGGTGTAGCAGCTGTTGGAGTGTTCCGCACCTCGTCGATGAGCCGTAAGGAGGCGTCTATATCGCTGTCCCTCGTGAGGGACTTCTTAGATATTGTCGTCATTCCCATTTTCAGATAAGCCTGAGGGGAGGCGGCACGCTGTAACACGTTTGGGTAGGGTCGCGGAGAAAACGTGACGTCACAGACACGGAAAGAGCGGTCGGGCCATGCTAGCGAGGGGCGAAGGAAGATGTCGTCGAAGTCAAAGGTGCCAAGGTCACCAGCCCAAAACACGGCAGCAGGCAGGATCAGAGCGAGCAGAGAACCGCGAATAGTGAACATTGCGACGACGAAACCCAATCCAAGCCGGCACCCCATAGCTGCGGCTCAAAGTCGCTCACCGCAAGCTGCTCATCTCATAATCCCCACTAATGCCCAAACGCGCAAACGCGCACCACCTCTCCGAGCGGCCGTTTAGCCAATCATGGCCAAACTAGCAAGTGGAATAAAGCGTGGATGGGGCCACGACCTACTGGAATATCCAAGTTCACAGATAATCGTGTGTGCTGTGAAACTGATATAGATAAACTCGTATAAGAAATAAACCCTAAGCTAGATATACCCCGAACGGTGACAGAGTCGGAACGGCTACGGTCCTAGCTACCTGTGACACCTTGGTGTGTCACAGTACGGGCTTACGGTCAGTCACAGGTCCAGTGTTGGCTACCTAGTAATCTGTCATAGGGGCCTGCACCGGGACTCCCGGTCAGGGCTGCCTACACAGATTTCAGCACTTACGTGAAGTGGGACCGATAACCTGATGAAACAGGTGAATATATATATATATATGTAAGGATACTATATATATCTCCTATGCTGTTATGGCATTTGGAATTTCTACGGCATGGTCGGCTAGACCGTTGCTGGTTAAGGTGCATATGAAGACATACGTGTTCGTGCTTGCAACCAAGTTCTGTTTGAGCTATCGAATGCCTTGGGGATAGGGTGCTCCAAGGGGTCCAAATTGCTATTGGGGGGGTAAATCGATCGATTTGAATGTGAGATAACTGCATGTGAGATATTCACTGCAGCAGGAACACAGAAAAGCAGTGCCGGTGAAACCGGGTGATAATTTAACTGATATATAGGTTACGGGTGTGAGCTAACTAGCAGATCAGTGACAGACGGCGACACACGACCGGTGACACACGCAACAAGGGGTGATGCTAGGAGAAGCTGGACCCCCATACAGTGGGGGGAATTTCAGCTTCCCCGTGATTATGAAAGCATATGCGTGAGTTGCTGCATTCTTCATTGGATGAATTCCGAGATCGGGATATAACCCTCGATATAACCCCCGATATAACCCTTTTATCGGGGGTTATAGTTATATAACTATAACACCAAATTTGGGCCTTTCGGTGGGGTTATAGTTATATAACTATAAACCAAAAAAAAAAAAACACCCTTTCTCGGGGTGTGGGGCTTTGTGAGTCCCCATGACTCTTATCCTTTTTCCTTCAATCCGGCTTGGTGTCCACTTTTTCCCTGTAAAGTCTGTTTAGGCTTACTGCGTATCCTGTAGCGAGGTCATGTATTTTTCTGAGTAGGTGTAGCGCTTCCTGTTTGTCAAATCCTAGGTGTTTGGTCAGTATCTTCTCCGTGTGTTCATATATATAGTACCTGTGTTTCCGAATACCATCACGTGTAGTGTTACCTTGTACCCATACAACTCTAGTAGTTTTACCAAAGGTGCATATTTCGTATATTTTGTTTTTAGTGCCTCCTCCCAGCTCATTTCATCGGTATAAGTTACCTCAACTAGGTGTATATGCCCAACATCTGCCATTGCTCTCTGGTGTGTGCATCCCGGCTGTTTGTTTCCTTTCTCGGTTCCTTCCAGCATTACTATGCCCACAAAATGCGGTATGGTGTCCTTTCCATGCTCCGGTGCTGGGTGGTTTCTTCCGTCCAGTCTGCATTGCCCTCTTGTGAGCAGAAAGTCCTCTATTGGTCTGCCCGCATTCATTCCCACCCCTCTTTTCCCTGCGTGGGTCCTTATTATGCATCCCCCTTTCCTGCCTTTGCTCATACCTTTTGCTATCATTTTGGTGGTCTCATCTGACCTGCTTATTACCATGTTCCTTATTTCCCTTTCCGTACATCCCACTAGTACATGGGCCGTGCGTATGAAACCCCCCGCATTTACTTGCCCAGGCATCCCGCAGCATTTGCACTTTCGTGTCCGTATTCCCCTTCCCCATTTCTTGTAGGGGCCCGCCGGCAGTTTGTTCGCCCTGCATCTTAATAGGACTGCCACGTCGTGCTCGTTCAGGTATTCGTTCCCCTTTTCCCAGTATTCATTGGAGAGCTTGTGCATGGCCGTGTCCCCCTTCAGGTGTTGCATATATTTCTCCGGTGTTTCTTGAACTGCTATCCTTATCTTTCCCATCGAGGCCCTCCTACATTCCCTGGCAAGTTGTGCCTCCCTTTGTGCTGCTGCCTGCTGCTGTGCCATTTCTTGGATTATCCCCGGTTCCTCCTGTGCTTCCTCCTGCTGTTGAGCCATCGCAACCACTTCTGCAAGTACTTTCTTAAGTTTTCTTAAGTTTTCTTAAGTTTTTCTTAAGTTTTCGATATAAACCCACACTATGCATATTTAAATCGGTACAGTTAGCTATTGGCCGACAGTATACTTAAGAATTATACTTAAGAGAACTTAAGAAAATGTAAGTACGTGGAAGCTTCTTGGTAGGAGGATATTGTCCACATGGCTCAAGGATAACTTAAGAAAACTTAAGAATCTTATCCAAATGTAAGCACGTGATTGGCTGGAATGTATGGTAGGAGATATGCACACGTGTAAGAAAGCTAGATGCTGAATATTTAAAGAAAAATGACACCCAATGACACTTAAGACAAATGACCGATGACACACACCCCGCCCTATCACACTTAAGACAAATGACCGATGACACCCACCCCACCCTATGA